>VXBP01000979.1:0-20074 GCA_013400115.1 Rhinopomastus cyanomelas | reverse complement strand
CTTCCTCCTCTTCCTCCTCCTCCTCCTCCTCCTCCTTCTCCTTCTCCTTCTCCTTCTCCTTCTTTCTCCCTCTCCTTCTCCTTTTCTCCTTCTCCTTTATTTTTATATTTGTTACTTTTCTTTTTCCTTCTCTTTTTTCTTTCTCCTTGTCCCTTGTCCCTTTTCCCTTGTCCCTTGTCCCTTTTCCCTTGTCCCTTGTCCCTTTTCCCTCTTCCTTGTCCCTTTTCCCTTCTCTCGTCCCTTTTCCTTTCCTCCCCCTCCTCACGGCCGTGTTCTGATCTGAAGTTGATTTCCCCGTGCACGTGCAGATCCTCTCCATAAAGTCTGACCTGCGACTGCTCCTTCTGCTCGGGGAGGCAGGGGGTGAACTGCCCCCCACACCCTGGGATGTGCATCACCCCTCTGGCAAGAGCCCGTCTTGAGTCCTGCTGCTGCTTCCTCTTTCAGAAAACTTGATCGTGGTGGCACTGTATGATTTCCCTGCCTCGAGTGACCGTGACCTGGAGCTGGTCAAGGGGGAGAAACTCCAAGTCCTCTCCAAGTAAGTGACCTGCTGCCAGAGTGGGGGTCCAAGGATCAGCATCGTGAGGCGTGGAAAGGGAGGACTTTGAGGTCAGACCCCAACTGCTGAACCTGTGCCTTAGCTTCACTCCAACACTGGGCACCCTCTTCTCTGTGCGAGGTGGAGAAGATGACACTTCCATGCTTTCCTTGGGTGGCAGATACTTTGGGGTCGGGCAGTGTCCCTGCCGGGGTGCTGCTGGGACCTTCGTCGCTGCCGGTGTGCGTGGGTGCAGACAGAGTATAAATAACAACAGCAGCCTCCCTCCTGCTTCATGTTTTGTGCTGATCGTGCTTCTGCAAAGGATGTGGGTTGGGTGTAGTCAGAGGAAGGGACAGAATTGAGCCAAAGAGGCCCACGGCTTCGTTCCACCTTCTTCTCGTGAGAGATGCGGTTAACGCTGTAGCTAACACGGGGCAGAGGTGGGCTCGGGGCCCGTGGTCATCTGGACTCCTCCGTGAGGTCGCCAGCAGAGGTGACACTTCTCACCCAGACGCTGTTGCCTGGGACCCATGGGGTGGGGGAAGGCTTTTGGTCACACCTCAGGGTGCTCACGCTGTGTTCTCTGCTGGCTTTGCAGCGAGGGGGACTGGTGGCTGGCAAAATCCCTGGAGAGTGGCAGGAAGGGCTACATCCCCAGCAACTTCGTTGCCCAAGTGGACAGCTTGGAAGAGGAAAAGTAAGTGTGTGAGAGCATGAGTGGTCAACTCTTATGCCTCTCCGTGCTAGACTGGGTGGCAAGAAGTCTTTCCTCATGGCCAGCAGCACTGCCCAGAAGGTCAGCAGAGGTTTTGAGCACCACGTAGATGCAGAGCAAGGGAGAATGATGTTGCTACAGGAAGAGGGACCAAAGGGTTCTGTCCCAGTGATGGTATCTGCTGTGGAAAACAAGGATTTGGAGGAAGGACCATGAAGGTTGTGTTTACACTGGTGAATTAGTATCATAGAATCATAGAACCATCAGAGATTGGAAGGGACCTCGACAGACCATCTAGTCCAATCCCCCTGACACAGCAGGATCACCTGGACCAAGTCACACAGGAACACATCCAGGTGGGTCTTCAGAGAAGGAGACTCCACAGCCCCCCTGGGCAGCCCCTCCCAGTGCTCTGTCACCCTCACTGGGAAGAAGTTCCTTCTCATATTGATGTGGAACCTCCTCTGTTCCAGCTCACACCCATTGCCCCTTGTCCTGTCACTAGATGACACTGAGCAGAGCCTGGCTCCATCCTCCTGACACCCACCCCTCACATATTTATAGACATTAATGAGGTCACCCCTCAGTCTCCTCTTCTCCTAAAGAGACCCAGATGCCACCTTCATGTTCAGCTCCCTGCAAAGAAGACCTTAAGAAAGGCTTGAGCCAGAGGGGCCCATCCTGCCTACAAGCAGCAGAAGAAATTGCTGCCATGACTTATTCTCCTCTATGACACGAAGCTATAAACAACCAGTCCCACTTGCAACCTCCTCTTGGAGGGCCTCAACCACCATTAAACTCAGCAAACGTTCTGCAGCGTGGAGACACGTCGTGGAGACATAAGTGCTCTTTGCATCCAACGTGTGTGTTTCAGTGGCTACTGGCACCTGGTGCTCAGCCCTCAGCCCAGGGACCTGCTTTATTTGCAGCCTTCCTGGGTGCTGCTCGGGGTTTGCTCACTAGCCAGATGGGCTTGCCTTTGTCCCGTGCGTGGGGAACTGCACGGGCCATCTACAGCCACTCTGGCTGAGTCACTGGCTGTGAAAGGAGCCCAAAGTGACTGCAGTCCAGTAGGAATCTACGGAGAACAGTCTGTTACTGCCTCTTGCCAGCAGATAAAACAAAGCTGTTTGCTGATAAGAGCAGCCCTCAGTTTTGGAGGGTAACAGTAAAAAGGAGAATGAACTAGCTGGAAAGAATTTGGGGGTTCAGAGCTTTTCCTTTTCCAGCAACTTTTCTTTGTCCTTTCTGTCTCACAGGTGGTTTTTTAAGACTCTGAGCAGGAAAGATGCTGAGAGGCTGCTGCTGTCTGCTGGCAACAAAGTGGGCTCTTTCCTTGTCCGGGAGAGTGAGACCAGCAAAGGTGAGAGCTGCAGGGCAAGGGGGACTCCTCGTTACTGCCCTGGTGGCTTGGAAGGACCTTCAGACCGGTGGCTCTTGTTGCCGTAGCTCGTGGCAGAGATGAAGGGTTCTGGATGAATATATGGCTGTTACTTCCTTCAAACTCTTCCTCCTCTGAACCATCCTATGCAATCAGCTTCTACCTGAATCCCCCGAGCTGTAGACTTCCCAACCAGCCACGGTGACACCATTTGGTCTGTCTTGACCACAGCTTCCTCCTTCTAAAGAGAAGGGAAAAGCAAAACCCCTGCATCTTCTTAAATGCCATCAACCAGAGTCACAGAACGTTGGAAGGGACCTTGAAAGATCATCCAGCCCAATCCCCCTGTTGGATGACCTATCACAGAGCATTAGGGATTGGAAGGGACCTCCATAGAACATCCAGTCCAATCCTCCTGACACAGCAGGATCACCTAGACCAAGGCTGAGCCTGGAATGGGTTGCCCAGGGAGGTGGTTGGGGCCCCATCCCTGGAGGTGTTTAAGGCCAGGCTGGATGGGGCTCTGGCCAGCCTGGTCCAGGGTGGGGTGTCCCTGCCTGTGCTGGGGGGGCTGGGACTGGATGATGGTTCCTTCCAAGCCTGGGTGATTCTGATTCCATGGCTTTTCCAGTGAGGTCAGCCTCCTCTTTAGACTAAATAACCCCAGTTCCAACAGCCACTCCTCATAGGGCCTGTCCTCCAGATCTCTCCCCAGCCTCGTTACCCTTCTCTGGCCCCTCTCCAGCCCCTCAATGTCCTTCTAATACTGTGACACCCAAACTGGACCTAGTACTCAAGGTGCCATCTCATGAGTGCCAAGTACAGGGGCACCATCACCTCCCTACTCCTGCTGGTTACCCAGCTCCTGATCCAGGCCAGGATGCCAGGGGCCTTCTTGGCCACCTTGGCACCTGCTGGCTCCTGTTCAGCCAGCTGTCAGCCAAGAGCCCCAGGTCCTTTTACACCAGGCAGCTCTCCAGTCTTCCCCACCTTGGTCTGGGTGATCCTGCTGTGGCAGGGGGATTGGACTGGATGATCTTTCGAGGTCCCTTCCAGTCTCTGATGTTGTATGATTCTGTGTTTTAGGAGCCCTTATGGGATGCCTTGGGGATCATAGAATCACCAGGGTTGGGAAACACCTTCAAGAGAACCAGATTCAGCTGTCTACCCTACAACCCCTTAGCAGTAGCCAGGCTCAGCAGCAGAAGAGCTGGCCAGGGCACGATGTGGTTGTGCTCACACGGCTCTGAACGGGTGTCGAACGCAGGTTGTGGACCCGCGTGCATCACCCCAGCTCTACACTGGGATGCGATGCAGGACTGTAAGTCAGAGGAGCAAGGACTCCTTTCAGGCATCCTGGCTGTCATCAGGGGAGATGAGGAGCCCTGCTGTCTGTCTGGGGCCACTTAACATTGTTCCTCTGCTGCTGGCGCTGGGAGAAGAGCGAACGGGGGCTTTGCAGCCCTGGTGCCTCTACTCTGCAGCTCCTGAGGGAGCAGTACCCAGCTGTGGTGAGTGACAGGGACAGCTCTGCCACAGCCACCACAGCAAACTGAGCTCTGACTTGGAATGAAATGTGGTCATTAGCTCTAATGCCATGATGAGTATGAACGCTGGCAGCACCCGGGGGGTGCCCAGAGCTCCTGTCTCCTCTACGTGCTGCACATCACCGGTTCGAGAGACACAGGAGGGTTTGAAGGGTCGATGGAAAGGACATTCTACAGGAGAGCAGCTAAGCTGACAGACCAGGTCTCCTCCTGCCTGCTAATTCCCAGCCCCCAGGTTCCCTGATGGCCCCGGAGCTTCCAGTGCCCCAGCAGGGAAATGCCTAGGTCTCAGAACTCACTGTGCTCCCTTGCTGCCAGTCTCAGGGCTGTTCCCTGCAGGTCCCCCACTTTTTGTGCCTTGGTGTCCTGGGATGGCTCCTCTTGGATAGCAATGTGCCCCCTGGGGCTCTCAGGTGGGTGCTGTGCTGCTGTGTCCCCATGGTGCTGCTGGGAGGTGTGGAAGGGTGATTCAGCCATCTCCATCATCTGGAGGAAGCCAAAAGCAGGGAGAGGTGGTTTCCAGTCCTCCTCAGACAAGGTACCCAAGAAGCAAACTGAGTCATTAGGGATTGGAAGGGACCTCAAAAGCTCATCTAGTCCAATTCCTGGGCTCCCTCCAGGAGCTGGGCACAGCTGGGTTCACACCACATCTGGTCCCACCCCCGGGCAGACTTTGCCCTAAGCCACGTCCCAGGCGTGCACAGCTCCCTCTTGGGCTTGTGCCACACAAACCCCACTCTGAGGGGCTGCAGCCTGGCCTGCACGTTGTTTCAATCACTTTGGAGTCAAAACAGCATCATCCACTAGAAT
The DNA here is from genome assembly GCA_013400115.1 of Rhinopomastus cyanomelas. NCBI lineage: Eukaryota > Metazoa > Chordata > Aves > Bucerotiformes > Rhinopomastidae > Rhinopomastus > Rhinopomastus cyanomelas. The sequence goes on along the minus strand of VXBP01000979.1, from coordinate 15,077 downwards.
GGTGACAGAGGACGACCATAATAACAATTCTTAATAAAATGCTATTAATAATAGAAGTTACTAATAACAATAATTCATGCAGCTTCAGACCACAGAGAAGCCAGAGGAGATGGGACCAAGTGAGTGTGAATGTGGCTGATCAACTCGAGCAGGCTTCGTGCTGAGCAGTGCAAACACAAGCCCGAGCAGCAGCATCTGGAACAGGCTGCCCAGGGGGGTTGTGGAGTCTCCTTCACAGGAGATGTTTAAAAACCACCTGGATGTGTTCCTGTGTGACTTGGTCTGGGTGATCCTGCTGTGTCAGGGGGATTGGACTGGATGATCTTTCGGGGTCCCTTCCAATCCCTAATGATTCTGTGATTCTGTGGTCTCTCTGCACCCACCAGGGACCAAAGATCACTCCCTGGGAGAGACATCATGAAAGCAGGCTGGAAGGGACCCCAAACATCATCTGGTCCAACCTTTCTTGGGAAAAGCATAGTCTAGATAAGACAAGCTAAATAAGCTGCCTTAGACAAGCCTAGATAAGCTCCCTGCTGAGTCTTAAACGTGCCCAGTGCTGGGGACTCCATCAGATCCTTAGTCTTTGGCCACCGAGATGTGGACTGCAAATACAAGCCATTCCTTTGCCCTTCCTTGGAATCTTTTGTTGCCCCACTGCAGGTGCCTCAGGGCTGTTGCTCACACGTTCAGCTGCAGCACTGATAGAGCCAAGAAAGGGCTTCTCAGCCTGTCCTCTGCCTGGCAAACAAGTGAAGAACTTCACAAGAGCATCCTCTGGTGAGAAGGAGCCCACCACACTGAAGCCCCTTCCAGTGCTCTGTCACCCTCACTGGGAAGAAGTTCCTTCTCACATTGATGTGGAACCTCCTCTGCTCCAGCTCACACCCACTGCCCCTCGTCCTATCACTAGATGCCCCTGAGCAGAGCCTGGCTCCATCCTCCTGACACCCACCCCTCACATATTTATAGACATTAATGAGGTCACCCCTCAGTCTCCTCCAAGCTCAAGACATCCAGCTCCCTCAGCCTCTCCTCATCAGGGAGATGCTCCCCTCCCTTCACCATCTTCGTGCCTCTGCGCTGGGCTCTCCCCACAGAAGGATCAATAACTCTCAGAAATATTCTAGACCTGGAAGGATTTACAGTGACTGCAACAGAGCAAATATCCCCAAAACTAACCAACACGTTGGTTTTTTACCAAGCAGGTGGTTTGCAGCCTCGATGCTGTCCTCTCACGTGCAGCATTAGGGCTTCAGAGTCACCGTGGAAGCCCCCGCTTCTGTTTACGATCCTCCATGGCAGATGCATCGTTGCCAGAAGACACAGCTGTGCAGAAGGCACCCTGGTGACACACGAGGTCTTTGACAGCCCAGCAAGCTTGCAGCAACTTACTCCAGAGATAAAACCTGAAGGGACAAAGCCACGGCGAAGCTGAGCTGGAGTTTACACCAGTGTAGGCTGGAAGCTGCTGCTCTGCAGCAACATCTAGTGATGCTTCTGTGCACAAAATCACCAGCCTGAGGCTTTAGGTTATAAACCCTTTAAAAAGAGGGAGTAGCAGCTTGGAGCAGTAGAGTAGCTCCTTGGAGGTCAAAAGGCAAAGGAACCTAGAAGATAGAATCATGGGGTTGGAAGAGACCTCTAAAGGTCATATAGTCCAACCCCCCTGAAGGGACATCACTCATCTGGAGTCTTGTGTCCAGTTCTGGGCCACTCACTTCCAGAAGGACACCGAGCTGCTGGAGAGAGTCCAGCACAGAGCAATGAGGATGATGAAGGCAGTGGAGGACCTCCCTCATAAGGAAAGGCTGAGGGAGCTGGGTGTCTTGAGCTTGGAGAAGAGGAGACTGAGGGGTGACCTCATTAATGTCTATAAATATGGGAAAGGTGGGTGTCAGGAGGATGGAGCCAGGCTCTGCTCAGTGTCATCTAGTGATAGGATGAGGGGCAGTGGGTGTCAGCAGGAACAGAGAAGGTTCCATATAAATATCAGAAGGAACTTCTTCCAAGGTGAGGGTGATGGAGCTCTGGAAGGGGCTGCCCAGGGTGGGTTGTGGAGTCTCCTTCTCTGGAGACATTTAAAACCCACCTGGAGATGTTCCTGTGTGACTTGGTCTGAGTGATCCTGCTGTGTCGGGGTGATTGGACTGGATGGTCTTTCAAGGTCCCTTCCACTCCCTAATGTCCTGTGATTCTGTGATCACCCACCAGACCAGATTGGCCGCAGTGAATCTCTAGATGCAGATTGGCCACAGACAGAAATTTATGGTTGAACAAGGTGATTCTTCTGAACCCTCCTTCTGCACCTCCTCGCTCAGCTGCTGACCTTGGTACAAGGGTTATAGGGGAAGAAGGAGCATCGGGGGTGAGGAGCATGGGGATGATGCTGGGAAGGAACACATATCTCTTGACCGTACCTGTCTCAATAACTGAATCTCTGGTTGTGGTGGAAGGACAGATCAGCTCCTTGCCAGCCCCCAGTGTGTTTCCTCAGACTGGAGACACTTGTTGCACCCAGATGAGACTGGGGCTGACAGCTCAGATGGGAGGCAGGGAGCTGCTGTAGGACCATCATGAGCTAAGGAACATCAGGGGGATTGGACTGGATGATCTTTCAGGGTCCCTTCCAATCCCTAATGATTCTGTGATTCTGTGGTCTCTCTGCACCCACCAGGGACCAAAGATCACTCCCTGGGAGAGACATCATGAAAGCAGGCTGGAAGGGACCCCAAACATCATCTGGTCCAACCTTTCTTGGGAAAAGCATAGTCTAGATAAGACAAGCTAAATAAGCTGCCTTAGACAAGCCTAGATCATCATGAGCTAAGGAACATCTGATTGCTCTGCTTGGAGATCTGCTACTGATTGTCACGTTGCTTCTTTGAGTCTGTCTCCCATGGTTTTACCCAGCAAAGCCTCAAGAAGCCTGGTTAAGCTTTGATTTATCCTCTCCACTAGCCCTGCAGTCTGGTGGGACCTGCTCAGAAAAGCATCAGTGGCAGCTGAGGCAAGAGCTCGTCCCTGAGTAGGGTGCTACTTGTCCTCATGGCTTCTTCTTCTGTTCATTCTCCAGGCTCCTATTCCCTGTCCGTGAGAGACAGCGACTCTGCCCATGGGGACATCATCAAGCACTACAGGATCCGCTCCTTAGATGGTGGCGGCTATTACATCTCCCCCAGGATGACTTTCTCCAACCTGCCAGGGCTAATCCAACATTACAGCCGTACGTTGCTTGCCCTCCCGCCTGGGTTTGTCTCCTAGCAGAGTGGGGACATGCAGACAGAGGGAAGACAGGCTTAGTAGCCACCACCACCACCACTCCATCCACTCTTGTGGGCCAGGTTTGCTCTCACGAGAAGGACTTCGGTACCTGTGTCCTCTTTTTCATCCTAGGGCGTGACAAGGGTGAGCTTTGCCCGTTGCCCAAGGGGAGCAGTGAAGGGATGTGTGGGAGGGATGCTTGGGAAGCAGGGTTTGGACCAGCTTTATCAAAGCTTTTTCCTTTCCTTGGGTCACGCTGGGTGCCCCGATCCCTGTGGCTAAAGGTGCTTGTGGAGGTTCGCCACGGGCTGAATGCTCCCTGGCGTGCATGGATGGAGGAGGAGGAGGAGGAGGAGGAGGTTAGCTCTGCCGTCCCATCGCACTGTTCTGTGCTTTGTCCTGATGCAGAGAAAGTGGACGGCCTGTGCCAGCGGCTCACAGCTCCCTGCAGATCCCTGGTTCCCCAGAGGCCCTGGGCACAGGACGAGTGGGAGATCCCACGGGAATCTCTGAAGCTCGTGAAGAAACTTGGCAGCGGGCAGTTTGGGGAAGTGTGGATGGGTAAGTCCCCATTCCAGGAACAAGTGCCAGCACAGGAGGTGGAAAACCAGTCCTGTTCAGTCTGTTCATTGATGACTTGTCAGCAGGTTTGCTGATGGCACAGAGCTGGGTGGTGTCACCGACACCCCTGCAGGCTGTGCTGCCATTCAGAGAGACCTGGACAGGCTGGAGAGCTGGGCTGAGAGAAATGTAATGAAGGGTAACAAGGGTAAGTGTAGAGTCTGGCATCTGGGCAAGAACAACCCCAGGGACCACTGTAGGCTGGGGAGTGACTTGTTGGAGAGCAGTGTAGGAGAAAGGGACCTGGGGTTCCTGGTGGCCAGCAGGATGACCATGAGCCAACAGTGTGCTCTTGTGGCCAAGAGGGCCAACAGCATCCTGGGGTGGATCAGAAGGGGGGTGGTTAGCAGATCAAGACAGGTTCTTCTGCCTCTCTACTCTGCCCTGGTGAGACCACATCTGGAGTGTTGTGTCCAGTTGTGGGCTCCTCAGTTGCAGAAGGACACGTTGCTGCTGGAGGAGTCCAGCGTAGGGCAACGAAGATGATGAAGAAGGTGGAGCACCTCCTTTACGAGGAGAGGCTGAGGGAGCTGGGTCTCTTCAGATTGGAGGAGACTGAGTGACCTCATTAATGTCTATAAATATGTGAAGGGTGGGTGTCAGGAGGATGGAGCCAGGCTCTGCTCAGAGTCATTAGTGATAGGAGAGGGACAGTGGGTGTGAGCTGGAACAGAGGAGGTTCCACATCAATGTGAGAAGGACCTTCTTCCCAGTGAGGGTGACAGAGCCCCTTCCAGGGGCTGCCCAGGGAGGTTGTGGAGTCTCCTTCTCTGGAGACGTTTAAGACCCACCTGGATGTGTTCCTGTGTGACTTGGTCTGGGTGATCCTGCTGTGTCAGGGGGACTGGACTGGATGATCTTCCGAGGTCCCTTCCAGTTCCTAAAGATTCTGTGATTCTGTGAAAACCCCTTTCCCTCAGACAGGACTGCTCTGGCCGGAGGAATCCTAAAGCATAAGGACTTCTTTGCGAGCGCTCACGCTGCAGGAGAGGGAGGCTCTTCTCCTGGGAAGCACCGGGCAGGCTGTGTTTGTGCAGACACAGCAGGGTACCCCACTCTTTCTGCTCCTCTTGTCCACTTTCTGTCCCAGACCTTCGTGCCCACTGCTAATCAGTGGAGAGGAAGCGGGGTGAGCTCAGCTTCCTTTGCCGTCCTCTCTGCGGTTGCCTGTTGCCTTGGCAGTGGAGGTTGTGGACAGGACCAGACTGAGTCGACATCCTGACGTCAGTGTCCTGGCTTTTGGATGAGTTGGAAACTCAACTGGTGAGAGACCCCAGGGGCTTCACCCAGAGAGAGTCATCGAGGGCTGGGAGGACTGAATAACAATCATGACCCATAAGAAGGGCAGTGCAGAGTCTGGCATCGGGGCAAGAACAACCCTAGGTACCAGTTGGAGAGCAGTGCAGGAGAAAGGGATCTGGGGTCCTGGTGGCCAGCAGGATGGCCAGGAGCCAGCAATGGGCCCTTGTGGCCAAGATGGCAAAAGACATCCTGGGGTGGACCAAAGGGGGTGGTTAGTAGATCAAAAGAGATTCTCCTCTCCCTCTACTCTGCCCTGGTGGGACCACATCTGGAATCTTGTGTCCAGTTCCAGAAGGACACAGAGCTGCTGGGGAGATCCCAGCACAGAGCCATGGAGAGATGATGAAGGGAGTGGAGCATCTCCCTGACGATGAGAGGCTGAGGGAGCTGGGTCTCTTGAGCTTGGAGAAAGGGAGACTGAGGGGTGACCTCATTAATGACTACAAATACATGAAGGGTGGGTGTCAGGAGGATGGAGCCAGGCTCTGCTCAGTGGCATCTAGTGATAGGACAGGGGGCAGTGGGTGTGAGCTGGAACAGAGGAGGTTCCACATCAACTTGAGAAGGACCTTCTTCCCAGTGAGTGTCCACCACTGAAAGCAGGGATGATCCCTGATGAAGCCACCTGGATGGACGTTTGTGCCATGTCACTGCCTTCTCCTCTCGTGCTGCTTAGAGCACACTGGGCTCTGGTGTTTACCACACACTTGTGAGAGATGGAAAGCCTTGTGCTGTGGTCTTCTGCGCCTGGATCTAAAAGCTCTTCTACTCAACATTCCATGACCTTACAGACCACTTAGACAGGCTGCAGTTCCTCACTGCATCGTTATGTCTCTGCAGGCTATTACAAGAACAACATCAAGGTGGCTGTGAAGACCATGAAGGAGGGCAGCATGGATCCTGATGCCTTCTTGGCAGAGGCAAACTTGATGAAGAGGCTCCAGCACAACAAGCTGGTCAGACTCTACGCAGTCGTCACGAAGCAGCCCATCTACATCGTGACAGAGTACATGGCCAATGGTAAAGAGCCTCAGGGAGGTTTCTGCTGGGGACAGTCCAGCACAGAGCCACAGAGATGCTGAAGGGAGTGGAGTGTCTCCCTGATGAGAAGAGGCTGAGGGAGCTGGGTCTCTTGAGCTGGGAGAAAAGGAGACTGAGGGGTGACCCCATGAGTGTTGATAAATATGTGAAGAGTGGGTGTCAGGAGGATGGAGCCAGGCTCTGCTCAGGGGACCCAGTGACAGGACAAGGGGCAGTGGGTGTGAGCTGGAACAGAGGAGGTTCCACATCAACATGAGAAGGACCTTCTTCCCAGTGAGGGTGACGGAGCCCTGGAAGGGGCTGCCCGGGGGGGTTGTGGAGTCTCCTTCTCTGGAGACATTTCAAACCCACCTGGACTGTTCCTGTGTGACTTGGTCTAGGTGGTCCTGCTGTGTCAGGGAGGTTGGACTAGATCTTTCGAGGTCCCTTCCAATCCCTAATGGTTCTATGACTTGGTCTGGGTGATCCTGCTGTGGCAGGAGGTCTCTTCCAATCCAGAATGTTCTGTGACTCTGTGATGCACTCATTCAGAAGAGGTTCACCAGTCTCTGCTCTCTTGCAGGGTGTTTGCTGGATTACTTGAAGACTGAAGAAGGAAGCCAGCTGAACCTCCCCAAACTCATCGACATGTCTGCTCAGGTTAGTGAGCATCCTCTGGGAAACAGGCCCAGACCACGATTTTTACTTCCTCAGAGAGAAACCTTTCAGCTCTGGAGCCTGCAGAGATGTCGTGGAGAAAAGCAGCTCCTCCTGCTGTGCTCTCAGAGGGGATCTGTCTCAGCCCTCTCCTGCTGATGTGCTCTGCTGTCCTTCATGCGCTGCCTGGGAGCTGGAGCCTGGGGTTCAGCCTGGGGGGGTTGGTTTGTTTTTCTGGCTGGCCAAGCAGGAAATCAGTTTTTATCTTTTTTCCACATGGAAGAAAAACCTAAAAGAAGAGAGACTTTCAGTGTCTGGCTTTCAGCAGCCCTTCCCTGCTGGTGCTTAGGCAGAGACAACCCTCCAGTCTGCAAACATCACTCCTCATGGGAACAAGCTCTTAGCTCTGTAGGGTTGTTTTTACAACCTGATCCCCAGTTTGCAAAAGTTAATCGTTCCAACAGGTCCAAGGCAGGGAAACTGGGACCAGACTGGCAGTGCCCTGGCAGCACATTGTACATGAAGGATGCGACTTCTACCCGTGGACAGTTGGAATGATCCTGAAGGTCTTTCCTGACCTTGATGATTCAATGGCTGGCACTTTGGTCACTGCACTTTGGGCTTTGCCAGTGCTTGGCAGAGTTTGGCTCATCCAGAGGGTAGTTAGTCCCTGCTGAGGAGAGGCTGAGGGAGCTGGGTCTCTTGAGCTTGGAGGAGACTGAGGGGTGACCTCATTAATGTCTATAAATATGTGAGGGGTGGGTGTCAGGAGGATGGAGCCAGGCTCTGCTCAGTGTCATCTGATGATAGGATGAGGGGCAACGGGTGTGAGCTGGAACAGAGGAGGTTCCACATCAACTTGAGAAGGAACTTCTTCCCAGTGAGGGTGACAGAGCCCTGGAAGGGGCTGCCCAGGGAGGTTGTGGAGTCTCCTTCTCTGGAGATGTTTAAAACTCACCTGGACATGGTCCAGTGTGACTTGGTCTAGGGGATCCTGCTGTGGCAGGGAGATTGGACTGGATGATCTTTCAAGGTCCCTTCCAAACCCTAATGTTCTGTGATTCTGTGATTAAAACTTCCACTGAGCACATGGAAGGACAAAGCACTTCCAGACTGGTGTGTGTGGAAGCATCTGGGGAGGGGTCAAAGATCTTGTCTGTCCCAGGTATGAGGACAATACAGGTCTGACAACACACTGGCTGCAGGAACCCCTGGGAAAAACTCATCCTGGGTAACCTCACGCACCTAGATCTCAGGGTTGAAGCCTTGAATGTCATTGAATGGCTCAGGCTGAGCTGACCAAAAACACATTGACCACAGTGGTCGAACAGCCCCAGAGTGGGCAGCATCCCTTGGGCTGTGTAAATGCATGTGGACATCATCTCTTCACAGGCATCTGTGAACCCCCTTTTACATCCCTCCGTGCTCTTTGCAGCATCCTGCACCCCACAGACCAGGACAACTGAAGACAGACCAGACCTAGACATCACTACAACGTAATAACCCACAGAAGCCACCCACAACTCATGGGGCAGGATTGATTTTGCCCAACCTGTAAGGCATGGGTGTCACTTGGAATCATAGAATCATTAGGGAATCACAGAATGTTAGGGATTGGAAGGGACCTTGAAAGATCATCCAGTCCAACCCCCCTGCCACAGCAGGATCCCCTAGATCCAGTCATTAGGGATAGGAAGGGACCTCACAAGATCAACCAGTCCAATCCCCCTAGACCAAGTCTCACAGCTTACATCACTCCCCCTTCCCACCACTTCCCCAGGGAAGAAATCCAAACACTCCCTGGGTAGCTCTGGGAGGAGGAGGAGGAAGAAGAAAACAGCCCAGTCTCTTGAGCTGCCTTGCAATCTGTTCATCTGCGGTACCGGGATGACATCACGGCCCCACAGCCACCCAACGATTCCGGATCCAGCAGCATCCGCCGGAGTTATAATTAGAAGAGCTCTGGGCCAATGCCCTTGGTGGTGTGGTCACCCTCGAGGGGGCTATCTCACTAACATCAGGACAGGAGATGACATCAGTCCTTGCGTTTTCCACCCGAGCCCGCAGCGCTTGGGCCGAAGGGATGTTGACGCAGGGTCCCAACTGCAGCGCTGCAGAGTGTGTGCTGGTATCCTGTTCGAAACCACACGCCAGCCGAGGTGCCGGGGCGAAGCTGTGGGGGTGGGAAACTGCTCTGCCCTCAGCCACGGGGGCTAGCCGGCGCTCGAGCCACTGGCCCTCCTGGCAAATGCCGCAGCCAGTCTGAAAGTCAACGGTCAAAGCGACTCTGCAAGCTCTTCTTTCTCTGTCTCCCAGCAAGGACAGAGTGTAAACAGCATCTGCAGAGGCTCATCACACACCGAGCACCTCCCCAGGGCTGCTCCCTGCTCCAGGGGCTTCAATGCTACCAGATGATCTTGGGAGCAAGAACCTCCCAAGGTCTGGATCTTTCAAGGTCCCTTCCAGTCCCTAATGATTCTATGGTTGAAGGAGGCAGTGTGTGCCCAGGACAAGGGATTTGCCTCTCTATCCCACTCAGCTTTCTGTGGATGTCTAGGTCTTCTCCTCTAATGCATCCCATAGGTATCGGAGCAGAGCACAGTAATGTGCCCGTGGTCCTACTCTGGATCCAGCACAGGATCAGTTTTGTTGTGGAGGGATGTGCAGGGCCTCCTCCCCATCCCAAAGCTGATCGGTGAGAGAGAACAGTTTAAGTTGCTGAAGAATCATAGAATCATTAGGGATTGGAAGGGACCTCAAAAGACCATCCAGTCCAATCCCCCTGCCACAGCAGGATCACCCAGACCAAGCCACACAGGAACACAAACATGTAGTTGTCCTGGATCTGGAGTGTCTGTCATTAAAATCCCAGCTAGAGAGGAGGGTCTTGCGGCAGCAACTGCGAATCCAGTGATGTGGTTTCAGGTTTGCTTCAACCTTTCTGCATCTCATTGCAGACTTGACTCATGGCTGTAGCCTCTGAGCAAAACCAGGAGTGATGCTGCTTTTCTGCCTGGCTTGGCCACTTGTGGCTGGGAGTAGCTGGCCAAGCTGACATCTGCACACACGTGGGCAGTGCTCGGTTGTGCGTGTCTCTGTCTAAGTCATTATCTGTCTGGCTGTGATTGATCTACTATCTGTCTATCTGTCTATCTAGCTATCCATCCATCCATCTGTCAAACTATCTATCCATGTATCTATCTAGCTATTTATTTATCTATCTATATATCTATCTACCTATGCATCCATCCCTCCCTCTATCTAATCTATCTATCCATCCCTCTATCTATCTAATCCATCAATCCATCCATCTATGTATCCCTCCATCCCTCCATCCATCTGTCAATCTATCTGTCCATGTATCTAATTATCCATCCATCTATCTATCCATCTATCTATGTATCTATCTATGTATCTATCCATCCATGTATGTATCCATCTATCCATCTATGTATCTATCCTTCCATCTATCTAGCTATCCATCCGTACATCTATCTATCCATCCATCCATCCATCCATCCATCCTTCCATCCATCTGTCAATCTATCTATCTGTCTATCTATCTATCTATCTATCTATCTATCTATCTATCTATCTATCTATCATCTATCTATCTATCTATCTATCTATCTATCTATCTATCTATCTATCTATCTATGTATCCATCCATCCTTCCATCCTTCTGTCAATCAATCAATCTCTATCTATCTATCTATATCTATCTATCTATCTATCTATCTATCTATCTATCTATCTATCTATCTATCTATCTATCTATCTATGTCTCCATCTGTGGAGCACGTGTGCGTGCCTCTGCACGTGGTGGCACGTGAGCCACCCTCCACACGCGCTGCTTTTTCTGGAGGCGGCTGAGACGCAGCCCAGCTGCCTTGCTGCCGTGGGGAGCTGACTGGTGAAGAGGGACCCTTCCTCCTCTCCTAGGTGGCGGAAGGAATGGCCTACATCGAGCGCATGAACTCCATCCACCGGGACTTGCGAGCCGCCAACATCCTCGTCTCCGAGATGCTCTGCTGCAAGATTGCTGATTTTGGCCTGGCCAGGATCATCGAGAACGAGTACTTGGCACAAGAAGGTGGGTGTCCTTCCCAGCATTGCCTCCCCAGCACATTGCTCTTGTCTCTAATCCTCCTGGGTGCAGATGCCACCTGTGTCTTGGCACCCAGGCTGGGACCAGCACAGGGCACCGCTGCACGGGGTGAGACCAGAAGCCCATGGCCACCGTTACCAGCACCCAGGCAGCAGGCAGAGCAAGCAAGAGGACAAACCCTGGGTCCTAGGAGAGAGGGCTTGGGCCACCATACAGAGCAAAGTGAGGTTTGTGGAGGGAAACAGGGAAAAAAGACTTTTGGCTCAGTTTGGGGGAGTCCTGCTCAATCTCAGGTTGTGTTATTGGAGAAACTGGACCTCTGCTGAACAAACCCACTCTGCCTGTGTCTGTGTGTTCACAGTGAGTCAGTCTGGAGGGAAGGAAATAGCAGGGTAACTCAGTCACCACATGCTGAGGGGAGCAGGACCTGCAAATCTGGACCTAGCAGCACTTTCCAGATGTCATAGAATCATAAGGGATTGGAAGGGACCTCAAAGATCATCCAGTCCAATCCCCCTGCCAGAGCAAGCCCAGACCAGATCAGGCCTCTCTGATGACAGAGGGACAACTTCCACAACATGGGAGAGGTTTGCAGCTTGTCAAGTGTTTCCTGAGTACCCTGAGCATCTAATGATGAAGGGAGTAGAACATGATGAGGAGAGGCTGAGGGAGCTGGGGCTCTTGAACTTGGAGAAGAGGAGACTGAGGGGTGACCTCATTAATGTTGATAAATATGTGAAGGGTGGGTGTCAGGAGGATGGAGTCAGGCTCTGCTCAGGGGCACCCAATGATAGGACAAGGGGCAGTGGGTGTGAGCTGGAGCAGAGGAGGTTCCACATGAATATCATAGAATCATTAGGGATTGGAAGGGACCTCGAAAGATCATCTAGTCCCATCCCTCCTACCAGAGCAGCATCACCTAGATCCAGTCACAAGGGAATAAATCCAGGTGGGTTTGAAACATGTCCAGAGAAGGAGACTCCACAGCCCCCTGGGCAGCCCCTTCCAGTGCTCTGTCACCCTCACGGGGAAGAAGGTCCTTCTGATATTTACATGGAACCTCCTCTATCCCATCTCATACCCACTGCCCCCTGTCCTGTCACTGGGTGCCCCCGAGCAGAGCCTGGCTCCATCCTCCTGACACCCACCCTTTCCATACTGATCAACATTCATGGGATCACCCTCAGTCTCCTCTTCTCCAAGCTCAAGAGCCCCAGCTCCCTCAGCCTTTCCTCATCAGGGAGGTTCTCCCCTCCCTCCCTCATCCTCGCTGCTCTGTGCCGGACTTTCTCCAGCAGCTCTGTGTCCTTCTTGAACTGAGGGACCCATGACTGGACACCAGATGTTGTCTCACGAGGGCAGAGTAGAAGAGAAAGAGAATTTCTCTTGATCTACTAACCACCTCCTCTCTAATCCATCCCAGGATGCTGTTGGTCTTCTTGGCCACCAGGGCCCATTGCTGACTCAGGGTCATCCTGCTGTCCACCAGGATCCTCAGGTCCCTTTCTCCTAAACTACTCTCCAACAAGAACCTGGTGGACAAATTAAAATGAGAGTTCTTTTGTGTTGTAATAACCTCTTCATCTTCAAGAGCTGGGAAACGTGTATTTCATGGGGCACTTTTGCCCACCCTCACCCTCCTCCTTGTCCCTTGTTGCCAGTCTCGTGCTCATCAGAAGTTCTTCACTGAGAGGATGGCTGGTCCCTGGAATGAGGTCCCCAGGGGTGTGGTTGTGGCACCAAGCCTACCAGAGTTCAAGGAACCTCTGCTTGACACTCGTGGTCCTATGGTTTAGTGTTCGGTGGTTCTCTGAGGAGCAGGGAGTTGGACTCAATGACCCTTGTGAGTCACCTTTGCTGGTAACAGCCTCCCTACAGTAGTTCAAACCCACCACCCCTTGTCCTGTCACAGCAGCCTCTGCTGAAAATCCAGCCCCAGCTCTCTTATCAGACCCTTTCAGCACTGAAAGGCCACAAGAAGGTCTCCCTGGAGCCTTCTCTTGTCCAGACTGAACACCCCCAGCTCTCCCAGATCTCACAGCAGAGGGGCTCCAGACTTCCCAGCATCTCTGTGGCCTCCTCTGGCCCCGCTCCCACAGGTCCCTGTCTCTGCTGAGCAGCCCAGAGCTGGACCCAGCACTGCAGGGCGGCTCTCATCTGTAGAATCCCCTCCCTTGACCTGGTAGCCACACTGCTGGCCACAGTTGTCTTCTGGGCTGTGAGCACACATTGCCTGCTCATGTCCATCTTTCCGCCCACCAGTTCTCTGCTGGGCTGCTCTCCAGCCCTTCTCCCCACCCAGCCTGTGTCTGTGCTGGGGGTTGCTCCATCCCAGGCACAGGACCAACCACCCCTGGCCTGGCTGAAGCCCACGATGTGCAGTAGCCCCACACGCTCTGTCCTTCTGCTTCCTCCGGACAGGGGCCAAATTCCCAATCAAGTGGACGGCACCAGAGGCCATCAACTTTGGAGTTTTCACCATCAAATCCGACGTGTGGTCTTTTGGGATCCTGCTGACAGAAATCATAACCTATGGCAGGATCCCTTACCCAGGTACAGAGCCCCCACACACCACTCTATTTCCTCACACTGGGCTTCCTTTCCTGGGCTCCCGGGAGCCTCAGCTGGACCTGTGCTCGGGAGGGACTCAGGGAGGGGACATAGGGCTGGAGTCCCTGAAGAAGGGATGGTTCCCAGCACCAAGGTCTTTCAATCCCCCTCCAGTGAACTCCTGGGAGCTTCACCTCCAGGGTGCTAATCAACCCCTGTTGGGCTGTTTCCCTTCAGGGATGACCAACCCCGAGGTGATCCGCAACCTGGAGCGGGGCTACCGCATGCCCTGCCCGGACTCGTGCCCCGCGGAGCTCTACAACATAATCCTGAAGTGCTGGAGGAACAAGCCCGAGGACCGGCCGACCTTCGAGTACCTGCAGTCGGTGCTCGAGGACTTCTACACGGCCACGGAGAAGCAGTACGAGCCCGAGCCCCAGCAGTAGCTAGCCACTGGCCCACCAGCACCTGGGGACTGGAGGAGAGCCACCAGCCAGCAGCAGCTCCTTTCAGACCTTTCCCTTCCTCCTGGGTGCCACCACATCTGGAGACAGAGGGGCATGAGGGAGCCACAGGCTGTCATGGACAATCAAGAGGTGGCTGAGAGCTGGCACAACCCCTTCCTCATCCTTGGAAGCTTCCTACAGCCCTGGGGTTCTGGATCTGCTTTGCAGCTGCTGCTCTGCTGTAAAGGACAGAGAAGTCCTTCGTGACCCTCCTGGACAAAGCCCCTCAAAGGAGGTGGGGGCCATGGGGTGCAGAGTTCTTCCCTTCTCCTGATGCCGCTGCTGATGGGACTAGGAACCCCTTCGTGCTGTGGGCAGGGGTGGGGATGTGTCCTGTCGGCACCTCCTTGGGCCACTGCAGGCCCCCGGGCTCTGGAGCAACCTCTCCAGGTGGTGCCACCCCTCTGCCCCAAGTCAGTAATAAAGAACTGGAGGTGACCTTTTCCCATTTCTTTATAGGAAGCCCACCCCCAGCCCATGGAGGAAGGGAAAGGCTGTGAGGTGCCCTGAGAAGCCTGCAGTGATGCTGCATGCCAGATGCATGGGGTGGGAGTGAGGGGTGGCTGGGAGGCACCCATCGAGGGTTGTTCAGCTTGGAGAAGGGCCCTGGTAGGCTTATTACAGATTCACAGAACATCAGGGTTGGAAGGGACCTTGAAAGACCATCCAGTCCCATCCCCCTGCCACATCAGGATCACCTGGACCCAAGTACTGGATGGACAGAAAGGGCATCATCCCTTCAGGTTGGGGCTGGACTGGAGGAGCTTTGAAGGTTCTTTCCCATCCCACTGTGATACTGTGATACATCCCAGATCCAGTCTGTGATTCAACACACGGACCCTGGAGGCAGCAGACATGTTCGTGGCGTGGCCACGAGATGTCCCTCCTTCCCTGCAAATGTCCACCCAGCTGATGGGAGGATGAAAACATACCCACGGCAAAACACCTCCCGGATTAAAACCACTGGCCTCGCTTTGCTGGGCTACTAACTGCAAAGGCTCCTGGTGCAGCACCGGTGCATCGTGACAGAGCCCTGGAAGGGGCTGCCC
>VXBP01000978.1:20518-31657 GCA_013400115.1 Rhinopomastus cyanomelas | reverse complement strand
GCCTGCCATTCAGCGAGATCTGGACAGGCTGGAGAGCTGGACAGAGAAAAATCTAATGAGGTATAACAAGGGTAAGTGTAGAGTCTTGCATCTGGGCAAGAACAACCCCAGGTACCAGTACAAACTGGGGACTGACCTGTTAGAGTGTATTGTAGGAGAAAAGGACCTGGGGATCCTGGTGCACAGCAAGATGGCTATGAGCCAGCAGTGTGCTCTTGTGGCCAAGAGGGCCAACAGCATCCTGGGGTGGATCAGCATTGGGGTGGTTAGCAGCAGATCAAGAAAGGTTCTTCTGCCCCTCTGCTCTGCCCTGGTGAGACCACACCTGGAGTATTGTGTCCAGTTGTGGGCTCCTCGATTCAAGAGGGATGTGGAGCTTCTGGAGAGAGTTCAGCATAGGGCAACGAAGATGATGAAGGAGGTGGAGCACCTCCCTTACAAATAGAGGCTGAGGGTGCTGGGTCTCTTTATCTTGGAGAAGAGGAGACTGCGGGGTGATCTAATTAATGTCTACAAATATTTGAGGGGTAGGCGTCAGGAGGATGGCACTGGGCTGTTCTCGGTGTCATCTAGTGATAGGACAAGGGGCAATGGTTGTAAGCTGGAAGATAGGAGGTTCCACATCAACCTGAGACGGAACTTCTTCACGGTGAGGGTGATGGAACACTGGAACAGGCTGCCCAGGATGGTTGTGGAGTCTCCCTCACTGGAGATGTTTAAGACCCGCCTGGATGTGTTCCTGTGTGACTTGCTCTAGGTGATGCTGCTGTGCCAGGGGAATTGGACTAGATGATATTTCGAGGTCCCTTCCAGTCCACAGTGATTCTATGATCTTATTGCAATGTCTAGAAGCAGCCAAGATGACTAATTCAGACTACTTGCCTGCTGAAATTCAGGCAAGATGAGTTTTACTACTGATACTTCGTTCATGCATGTGTCCGACTTGCTGTTCTGTGTTTACAGAAGCTGAGAAGTTAGCTAGCATAGCTCATAATCGATCTTGGACTGCATAAATGATTGGTGTGTTATGAGCAGTTACTTTTTTAAGGCTAGGCTCTCTGCATGCTTTTTATTGGCTTTCTTAGAGCTTTTATTGACTGAACTGTACATCCTGATATGGATGCATGTGTGCCATCCCTTCTGCTGAAGGGCAGACCTACCAACAACTTGGTTCTAGTTGTTCAGAGATGTGCTTTTGCAACTTTGTGTAACTGTTGAGTGAGTTTTTCTTGATGAGCTAGTCCAGTTATCCAAAATACCAGAAACAGATGTTTGTAGCACATCTTTCTGCTTAGTTTATTTCCAAAACTCATGCGTCTATTTGTGTTTGGTGGGAACGTACAAGTGGCTATCATTTGCTTTCTCATATTACTTTTTCATTTATTTGTTTAATATTTAGTCAAGCAAGGTTTCTAAGCTATACAGGATAATAATTTGCACAAATCTGTTTTGACAACCCCAAAATATTCTGTATGGATTTAAACTCTCTAGGAAATAGTTGTAGAGAAATACAAATATAATACAAAATGTAAATATAATTAGGAAGTGTTTAAGAAATTTAAGAGTATTGCATTTCTTTAGCTTACAAACACATTGAAAACCAGAAATATTTTCTAGTTGCTCTTTCTTTGAAAACCAGTGTCTTATAAAATCATGAAATGAAAACCGTCCTTGGCTGCATTGTTGCAACTATGATGGTAGTATTGCTAGCTGGCAAATAAGGAAAACCCAAGTGGTTTTGGACAGGTTAATATTTAATTAGATTATTTGAGTAGATGAAATACTACTCTTTCGCACAAGGGTGAGTACCACTAACTCTACAGCACTTGGAATGTCTCTGTTTAGAATATTGTAGTATTTTTTCAGTTATCTAGTCTGGGTTTTAGGTTCTGTTTCTAAATATTAAAAAGATTAACTTTTTTATTGCAATTTTGTAGGTTCGACATGGTGCAGGTACTGGACTGAGAGAAATACTTAAAGCTCATGGTAAAAGCGGTGGGAAAATGGGAGATAGCTCTCTAGAAGAGGTAGGTTTCCAAGCATGTAGATGTAAGCATTACTTAAAGTTTAGAAATCAGACTTCCTAAAATACTCAAGCTTTGCAGGAGGTGGATGATCTGGAGACGATGAAATGTAATAATTGTCTGCTCAAAGTAATCTGAATGAAAAGATCATATGCACTAATTAAATGTTTACATTCATTTAAAAAGGCTGTGTGAAAAAAGGTGTATTACTGCTTGGAGCATCCATACTTGAAAATGCTGTCTTCAGATCATGATAGGAGTGTGATTAAACAAAATGGACAGATTGATTGTATAACTTTGTGGTGAAGTACCTCAGACCATCTAATTTTAGTAATTTAATGCTAAGGTGATTCAGATCTGCCTGCTTTGTTATGAGAAAGGTTTTTGGTTTTTTTCCTTGTAAAAGGAAAACACTTTAGAAAGATACTCTGATAGCTGCAGCTTGCTTACTAACAATGAATTTAATTGAAATTCATACTTCAACTGGCAGAGCTTCTGGTGATCTAGGAGCAGCTGGGAGAGCTTGTAGTTTAGACAGTGTTGAAGGACTGAGAAGATACATTTATCTAATGCAAATAGAGCTACTTCAGCATTGTTTGTGTATAAGGAAAGAAGCTACTATCTTTCCTTGCCTGTGTGTGGAGTAGTATTTGTTCCATGGAGATGGCATGGTAATAATACTACATCCTGCAATGGTAAGATACTGTAAATGTTTTCTTAACCATTTATAGAAAAAGTGCGTGTATGGCGGGCTGCCTGCTGTGTGTGCGTGCTGTATTCAGGCTATAATTCTGACGAATATGTGCATGCTGTATTCATGCTACAACTCTGACATATATGGGAATGAGAAATGCACAATAATGCGTTTAATGTTAATTAAAATAATAGCTTTCAAGGAAAAGTGATGATGTAGTAGGCAGACAGTGGAGAAGAGAACAATTATGCTTGAGCAGTTGCTTTTATGGGGCTTCTGCTCAAAAGATTTAGAATCAGAGCTTTTTGGCCTCTAGTTAACAAGAGGCCAGTTCTGAGGTAAGCTTGATTTAAATAGCTTTTTAAAGTCTGGAGAAGATGCATCTGAAAAGCAGGTTCCTTCCACTGGGTCTCTCAGAGTGAAGTACTGCTTCATAGTTCATTTATCTGTAAATACTCTTCAAACTGAAACTTAATTCGCTTGCTAGGACATGTTTGCATTAGTCAGTATAGATTATCTGAATTGCTTTACCATTGGTACTGTGTATCGTAGAATCATAGAATTGTTAGGGATTGGAAGGGACCTGGAAAGATCACCTAGTCCAATCCCCCTGATACAGCAGGATCACCTAGACCAAGTCACACAGGAACACATCCAGGCGGGTTTTAAACTTCTCCAGTGAAGGAGGCTCCACAACCTCCCTGGGCAGCCTGTTAGGGATTAAATTCTGTCTGCCATACAACGTGCTCTCTAACCTTTTGATAAAGGTACTGTGTGATTTGTTTATTTTCAAACACATTATGATCTTTGTACTAAGTCATGTGAGCTTGATTAGTGGTGACTTAATTTTGCCTTGGCTATCTCTGCAAGATTACTATATTTGGCCAATTTAAACATATGAGGTCATGTGTCTTCTACATTTCAGTGAAAACAAGTCTGTCAGAAATCCTTTAATAAATACGGTGAAAATGTTCACTTTTTCTCCTTCATAGATGGTTCAGCAGCATCAAGAGTGGCTAGAAGACTTGGTTATTAGACTTCTTTGTGTGTTTGCATTAGACAGATTTGGAGACTTTGTTTCAGATGAAGTAAGTTGATTGAACAGGTAATTTATCAAGCTGCAGGGGATACCATTGCCACAGACAGCTATGCTTTGTACAGTGCTACTGCATATGCCTGTTGTAACTGGTCATAGATACTCATTACAGAGCAGCCAATACATTTCACCTTGTTCATATAGCAGTTCTAGCTAATTGATTCTACTTGGATTGGTTTGTTTCTAAGTGAAATTTCAGACACAAGTAGCTATTTTATGATTTCTTTTATCCTAGGTGGTAGCACCAGTACGTGAGACTTGTGCTCAGACTTTGGGAGTAGTGTTGAAACATATGAATGAGACTGGAGTTCATAAAACTGTGGATGTTCTCTTGAAGCTCCTTACGCAGGAACAGTGGGAAGTGAGACATGGTGGCCTCCTAGGAATAAAGTATGCTTTGGCAGTGCGTCAGGTAAGAACCCTCATGACAATTTGGAGAGAGCTTTGGAATGAAAAGCTCTGCTTAGAGTAGAGGATGTGGCTGAACATATCTAGGTATGATAAAGCAAGCTTGCTGATGCAGTAGTGTCATTTGGGTTATAAATTGTTATAATTGGCTGTGTTTTTATATCCAGGCTGCAGAAATCTGCAAGCATGTACTAAAGTTGTATCATTGCACAAAACATTGCAAATAGAGGCTGTGGTTTAGGTGATACTTTCATGTATGAGGTTAATGGAGCTGAACACTACAAGATATTTGTAGTGGTAAATTCATGGCATTGTGTGAACGCTGAGCTTTGTTTACATCAAAACTGAGTTGAGATACAGTTCATTCAAGTTTATAACCTAGGTTTTAATCTGCAAGTGGTAATTTACAATATTTTGATTATAATCTTGGACTTGTTTCTTCCATTTTCTCTAACAAGCTTATTCACACACTTAGAGTGCATCTTAGTAGTTTGAGGCATTATGTGCTTTTTAAGTTTAAAAATGTGTTTGTTCTTTTTACAGGACATGATTGACACTTTGTTGCCTGAAGTGTTGCCTGCAATAATTGAAGGTCTCCAAGATCTGGATGATGATGTCCGAGCTGTTGCTGCAGCATCTTTAGTACCAGTAGTGGAAAGCCTGGTCCAACTTCAGTCTGAGAAGGTGGACTGAATTGTTTTCCATCAATTCTGATTGAGATGTTAAGTTCTGGTCTGAGTGAAGAAGTTAACTCCTTGAGGCAGCTCTTACACTTGTGTTTTTTATGTTAGGTCCCTTTTATTCTTAATACGTTGTGGGATGCGCTTCTGGAGTTGGATGACTTGACAGCTTCTACAAACAGTATCATGATCCTTCTTTCTTCCCTTCTCACGTACCCTCAGGTCCGCAAATGCAGGTAACTTTTAAATTAGTTTTGCTTCAGAATTGCAGGCCTGCAATTAGAAATCATGTGCCAAAGAGAGACTGATTTAAATTAGTATTTTAATTTTACTCTTGGTTTTTGTTAAAGTCCAATAAAGAATAGTGCTTATATTTTCATTATGTTATTGAAAGGCAACAAATTCATTAAAAGATGTTAGTTCATTGTGGCTTTCCCTGCCCCACCCCCCACCCCTTTCATTATTCTTAGATATTTGAGTGAAGGATATTGGTTACACTCATATGATAGTTCTGACCACAGACTTCTTGTTTGTCTGCTCATTTGGGACAAACTCCAAACAGGAGACCAAATTATGTATGTTAGAACACGTTTACCCATCTGCACTTGTTGCAGATGCTTTACACATCTTACTTGTCTCATCAGTTATCTGCCTTAGAACTTTTATTTGTAATAAAACTTTATAACTGAACCAGATTAACTCTGTGTGGGTTTTTTGTTTTTCTCTCACTACCTGTACATCTCCCCTGTACTAGTATTCAGCAATCTCTCACAGTTTTGGTCCCACGTGTGTGGCCATTCTTGCATCATACTATATCTTCTGTCCGGAAAGCAGCACTGGAAACATTATTCACACTGCTATCTACACAAGATCAGGTAAGAATTAAGAATTTCTTAGTGTTTTACTATAATACATACTGGAAATCTGCTTCATCATGTGATGTCTTTGTTTCAGAGCTCTTCAACGTGGCTGACTCCAATTCTGCAAGACATGTTGAGGCACATTTTTCAATTTTGTATCTTGGAAAGCAACCAAGAAATCCTGGACCTTATTCACAAGGTATTTGCATTACTTATGACCTAGATATGTAGTGTTGGTATCCCACCGTTCATATCCTCTGCACTTACGTGCAAATGAGGAATGCTCTGTTCACATTATTTTGTAGTTAGCCTATGTGATGCTTTACTACAAATTACAGCACATACGTGATCCTACGTAGAGCACTATGTTTCTTTCCCAAGGTATGGCTGGAACTGTTAAACAAGGCATCTCTACAGTATGTGGTGGCAGCTGCTTGTCCGTGGATGGGAGCCTGGCTCTGCTTAATGATGCAGCCATCTCATTTGCCCATTGATTTAAATATGTTACTGGAAGTAAAAACCAGATCAAAAGTAAGTATAATGTGACCTTGCTTAACTGTTCGGGAAAGTAAGAAATAGATTAGCTGCCTTCTAGGCATTCAAAGGAGGGGGTTGGTACCTTTCCGCAACACTAAATGTAATTTATCTTACAAATGTGAAGTCTATAGAGCAAAATAATCCTAATTTTGTCAGATAATCCGTGAAAATTCAAAGTTCTGTCATGTAGTATGCTCCCTGTGAGTACTTCGTGTCTTAATTTACATGTTTCCATAAGAGTCATGGTTCCAAACCATCTGTTTGTAGGACCGAGTTAAGTCTAAGAGATTGCTCCAGCTATGTCTGGAGCTTTAGTTGTAGTATTTTGGTGAGGGAACCATACCATACCTTTGGCAGTACCCTAGAATACTGTTACCAGAGAGGTGATTTACAATAATCACTTATTTAAGAAATCTGGTATGTGAGAAATTTTCTTGTTTAGTCTGTTTTTTGCACGGTGTGAGAGGTACTGGAAATGTTACAGAATATTAATTTCTTTTCTATTACAAGTGCATTTACTTTCAACCTCTCCCAACTTTGTTCTGTAGGAGAAGGCAAGTGCTAAACTGCGACAAGGTCAAACCCAGAATAAGGAAGTGATTCAGGAATATATTGCTGGGGCAGACAGCATTGCAGAAGATCCAGCAACCAGGGATTACGTTGTCATGCGAGCTCGGATGATGGCAGCAAAGTGAGTTTAGTGGAATCTGAAAATATGTTAGACTTTTTTGGCATCTTTATTTTGAATCATTAACTGCAGAGTAATTTTAACATTGAACTGACTGTACCTTCTCCTTTTGTCAGGTTGCTGGGAGCACTTTGTTGCTGCATTTGTGACCCAGGTGTAAATACTGTTACTCAAGAAATAAAGCCAGCTGAATCATTAGCTCAACTACTGCTCTTTCACTTGAATTCTAAATCTGCTTTACAGAGGATTAGTGTTGCATTAGTAATCTGTGAGTGGGCAGCCTTGCAAAAGGTAGGATATTTCTGCAGCAAAAATAAATGTTGCTTAGTATCTTAACCCGCAGCCTATTGTCTGCTACCTAGCCTGAAATAAAATTTCAGTTGTTAAGCTAAAGTTATTTGTAAATCTGGATACTAAAATCTTGATTGTTATACAATGGAGGAATGCGTTGCTCAGCAGCTAAACATCAACTGTTAGAACTGTAAATCAGTAAATAAGTTCACTTTCCTCTACAAATAAATCTGTTCTCAAGATGCACATTACATATAAGGTCAGTACTTCCTTTTAACGTGTCTTCCTTTTATTCACTGTCAATTCTTGTGGCAGACTAAAGATTTTGCTCCTGATCCTTAGTATTACTGGTTACAAATGTTAATGATCCCTCTCAAATCCTGTAGATATTTGTCTGCTGTGGGATGTTTGTAGCTAGATTGTGCTATTTAGTATCCAAAGCCAAATAAAAGAACTTGTGATTGCTCAGAAACACAAATTTTGTCTCTTCCTGTTGTAGGAGTGTAGAACTGTGGCCATTTGTGTGCAACCTCGTTTACTTGGAGTCCTTTCTGAACAACTCTATTATGATGAAATTGCTGTTCCTTTCACACGAATGCAGAATGAATGTAAACAGCTCATCTCATTGTTTGCTGATGCACACATTGACATTGGAAACAGAGTAAACTGCAGTGTGTTCACAATAGATCAAGCTAATGAGCTGGTAAGTAGAGGCTCTTGGTTCAACTCTGTTCTTGTCTTGAAAAACATCTACAGCATCATTATTTCTGAACGTTATGTCTGTGTAATGTCATGTATTTACACACCCTTTGATGTCAAATATGTAGTAGTTATCTCTTCCACTGCAGTATTTGCAGACTATGCCAAAAATTGAGTAGAATGCAAGGTAGATATGAAACAGGAGAAAATTTGATAGTGGTTTGATTCCATATGTAGTTAGATTTGGTATTGCCTCTACACAGAGGACAGTAAAACATACTGGAACTCCTTAGAAACCACTGTCAAGAGACTAGAAAATAAACATTTTAAGTTCTAGACTTTCTCTTCCTGTCCTCCCAAGTATATGTTTTAAAGTGTTCTTCTCATGGCTGTGCGGTTTTTTCTGGTTTTTAATCTGAACATGGTGTAGGTTGTGGTAGTTGTGCTAATACAATGTAGCATTTGATGTTAAAAACTTTGTAAGCCAAAATAGAGCTATGCTGGCAACAAACTATTCCAACACCAAATTGGCCTCTTGAGCAGAGAGAAAGGTAAGCATGGACAGATAAGGCAGGGTGTAAATTAAGAACTTGTGGATTTGAAATCCTTCACAATAAAACAGGGACTGGGGTAGGAATGGCATGTAGATTGGGAGAATGAAAGAATGATAATGGTTATGGTGCAGCTTGGGGTGGGGGATCCTGGATGTGTTTTATGCAACTGGGATGCTAAGGATAAGGGAAAGTTTGTTAGTACAATTATGGCCATGATGGATCTTCAGAATTTCAAGAGGTATTATTTTTGTTAATAATATGCAGCAGCTTAACTTGGAAATCTCAGGATATCTTTGAAGTTGTAGATAATTGTGCATGTAACAGCCACTTTGCATTATGGCTACCATCTAAAATGAATGCTGAGTCCTGACAGAATCATGTGAGCTCATAGTCTGTGAAGTACAGTCATCAAGATCATGTGGAATAGAATTCACAGTCTCCATAGACTGAACCAGTACAAGTCTGATAATTGAAAGACTTGACCTGAATATGTAAAAGCCAAAAAAACCAAGTTCCTAAAAACATCAGACTAACCCTCTCAATAGCCGTCATTTTTTTATACTTAGGAGCCTAACTATCCCATGAGTAGAAGTAGTTCACCATTTCTATGATTCCATAATGTTCTTAATCTGTTTCCTGTGAAAGACTTCAGCAGCAATAGACAGCCAGTTGTGACTGAGGGAGGAGTGGCAAGTCTTGCAGCTACTGCAAGGCAAAAGGTTGTGCTGACCTCTTCCTTAAGTTTTTATCCCAGTGTTTTTCCTCAGAAATAAGTTCACTTAGAAACAACTTTTCCATGCATGGAACCTTGCGCGTCCTTTCTGGCCTCATGTCTTCATAGCATATTCTGTTTGTGTGTCACATACCTATTGCCAGATTATCTGGGTAGATCTGGCAGATACAGGACAATGTAAATTTGGAGTATATAAACTCCTCTCTTAGCTTTGAGAATCTGAGACTTGAAATGCTCATACCATGCCAGATTATCCCTTTAAGCCGCAGTTCAGGATTTAGGAAACTACATTTTGGAGCATTTCTTGCTATGTGCTGGAAAAAATCATGTTGGTAGTACCTCCTGAAGTGTTGGAAAGTCATGGTTATCCTGTTTTGCAGTAAATGCAACAGATTTTTAACTCTTTTCTTTCTTTTAATTAGGTTACTTCTGTATTCAATGAAGTTACATCATCCTTTACTTTGAATCCTCAAATTCTACAACAGTTGGACAGCAAAAGACAACAAGTCCAAATGACTGTTACAGAAACAAATCAAGAATGGCAAGTGTTGCATCTGCGAGTCCATACATTTACTGCATGTGCAGTTGTGAACTTGCAGCAGCTTCCAGAAAAACTGAATCCTGTTATAAAACCCTTAATGGAAGCTATCAAAAAAGAGGAGAATACACTTGTACAGAACTATGTGGCTTCATGTATAGCAAAGTTACTTCAGCAGTGTACAACAAGGTCTCCTTGTCCCAACTCAAAGATTATAAAAAACCTCTGCAACTCCCTCTGTGTGGATCCACATCTTACCCCTCTAGCAGCGTGTCCTGCACAGCCTCAGAGTGGCCATGAAAACTCAAAAGGTGGGCTATCTCAGATTGCCATGATTCTTAAGATATGTCCGTGCTTATCTCTGAGCTACTAAAAAGAGTATTTGAGCGAGTCTTTGTTTTCAGAGGTTCTGTGTCAGCAACTGAATCTTCATTCACTAGTAGGTATTTCGTTTAGATATCTTAAACCACACACTGCTTCTTAGAAAATATATGTACAAAGACCTTAGTTAGCATTTTCAGTTATTTAAACTTGTTCAATTATTATCTGCCTCTGATCACATTTCATTTACATATATTATGAAGCTTTCAATTGAAATTAAGTATGGAAATAGCCTGGTAGAAAAAAGTATGGTGTGTTACATTCCGTAGGCTAATAGTCACATAACAAAATGAGGACAGTATTTTAAATGAACAAATAATCCTGTACACGCTGTGGTCCTGAATTTTTTTTAAATGACTGTTTCTTGCTAAAAGCATGGATTCAATGAACAATGCAAAGTTAAGACCTTCACACTCTGGAATATCATAACCTGCTTTAAGTGTGGACTGTTAGATGTGTTAATTTTTCTTAATGAGCATGTCACAGAATCATCATGGCTGGAAAGGACCTCCAGGGTCATCAAGTCCAACCTTTTCTCCTAGTATCTAACCACTAGACCATATCCCTAAGTGCTGCGTTCACTCGTTCCTTAGACACCTCCAAGGATGGGGACACCACCACCTCCCTGGGCAATCCATTCCAGTACCTAACCACCCTCTCAGTAAAGAATTTCTTTCTAACATCCAATCTGAACCTCCCCTGACGCAACTTGTGGCCATTTCCCCTCGTCCTGTCATCACCAGCCTTGCTACAACCTCCTTTTAGGTAGTTGTAGAGGGCAGTAAGGTATCCTCTCTGTCTTCTCTTCTCCAGACTAAACAACCCCAGCTCCCTCAGCCTCTCCTCATAGGGCATGTCTTCCAGCCCCCTCACCAGCTTGGTTGCCCTTCCCTGGACTCGCTCCAGCACCTCAATGTCCTTCCTGTACTGTGGTGACCAAAACTGGACACAGTACT
>VXBP01000978.1:9604-20102 GCA_013400115.1 Rhinopomastus cyanomelas | reverse complement strand
CTTGTAGATGGGTGTCACATTGGCAAGTCTCCAGCCATCTGGGACCTCCCCCGTTGACCAGGATTGCTGATAGATGATGGAGAGAGGCTTGGCAAGTTCCTCCGCCAGCTCCTTCAGCACTCTTGGGTGGATCCCATCTAGCTCCTTAGACTTGTGAGTATCCAGTTGGCCTAGAAAGTCATTAGTCACCACTTCCTGGATTATGAGGGGATCAATCTGGTCTCCATCCCTATCTTCCAGTTCAGGGGACTGAGTAGCAGGAGGATGACCAGATTGACTATTAAAGACTGAGGGAAAGAAAGCATTAAGTACCTCAGCCTTTTCCCCATCATTGGTAACAGTGTTCCTCTTTGCATCCAGTAAGGGATGGAGACTGTCCCTGGATCTTTTTTTGTTGTTAATATATTTGTAAAAACTCTTTTTGTTGTCTCTTACAGTGGTGGCCAGGCTGAGTTGTAGCTGAGCTTTTGCTTCCCTAATGTTCCTCCTACATGACCTAACTAAATCCCTACACTCCTCTTGAGCAGCCAAGCCCTTTTTCCAAAGGTGGTAGGCTCTCTGCTTTCTTCTGAGCTCCAGCAGAAGCTCCTTGTTCAGCCAGGCGGGTCGTTTACCCTGCTGGTTTGTCTTACGACACATGGGGACAGCCTGCTCCTGCGCCTTCAAGAGTTCATTTTTTAAAAAAGTCCAGCCTTCCTGGACTCCTTTTCCCTCTAGGACTGTACTCCAAGGGACTTTATTAACCAGTGCTCACCTCAGAGTAGAATAACATTCAAATATCAGATTGAAAATTAAACTGTTTAGCATAGGTAGAAACATCAGCAAATCCAATTATACTGATGGCATGTGCTATTGTATCATGACAGAAGTCTGTGAACTGTTTGTAAAGCATGTTAACACATTATTTTCTGAAGTTTAATGTAGAAACCTTGTGCAATCTTTCTGTATTTGAAGTTTTGTTACCTATGATTGTTACTCAATGAGAATGTGTCAGTTTGCACATTTGGCATGAAAATGTAAGTCTGTAATTTGTAAGTCTGTAAGTTGCTCTCAGCAGAACAAATCTTGTGCTTAAATTCTTGTCTTTCAGGACAATGACACGAATGTGTTTTGAAAGCATGTTGAGTGGAATCTGCAGGTAGCTACCTACAAGTTACATCTTCTGCTGATGTTTTAAACAGCAGTTAAATTGTCAGCTATTCTATTTTTAACTTTAGGGCTAAACTCCGATAAAGATGGGATGCATCATACAGTTACTAAACACAGGGGAATTATTACATTGTACAGACATCAGAAAGCTGCTTTTGCCATCACAAGTCGGCGAGGTCCTACCCCAAAAGCTCCAAAAGCCCCAATTGCAGATCTCCCCACAGGCAGTAGTGGAAGCATTCCTACAGAACTTGATGAGGTAAGCTTCAAAAATTTGCATTTGGACTTTGCACGTCTACCTTCTCATTACTTTGTCAGCTGGAGTTGACAGCATAATAATAGGTATGTTCAGGGTTGTCTCAGGAGAGTGCTGAGTTGACAGAAAATTTTGTGATGATTTTTAAATCGCAGTATGTCATTAAGAAAGTAAATGTAAGATATTAATTACTTTAGCATAGTATGTGCATATCTCTATGTATTCATGCAAATGGATTTCCACAAACTGTGGATTGTGATTGTGTCCTGTTACTCATGTTAATGTTGGTCATGCTGATGAACAACGGGTACTCTAAAGCAGTATTTGAAATGTGACTGGCTTTAGGATTTATGTGTAACTTCCACACTAGATGTTTTAAGGAGTTTTTCTTTACTCTTTGTCCATATAAAGCTTCACTGAGTTTTAATAAGGTTCTAGTAAGGACTGTAGTTTCTAAACAGTGGTTGTGGATTTTTTTCTTAATTGTTAAAGTGATTTTTATTAATTCTGCTTTCTGAAAAGGGTGGGAGCAAGAGAAGGTATTGGTTTTGGGAAGCCTTGCTAGCATGTTACTGTTCTTGGTGTCCCTGCATCAGCAGTATCTGATGTTCTGCAACAGAAACCACCTGGAAAAATCTTTCTGAAATGGGTCTGTGTAAGCAAAAGGCTAATTCCCAAATTTAATCATTTAAATAATCTTAAGAGATTTTTGGTTTAACATGCATGAAGAATAACGTAACTTACAAAGATGACCTGCAAATGTGGTTTAGGTAACGATGAACAAAATCAGAACTGAATGCCCATGTGAAAATGGGAGCCTGCGTGGAAGTAGTTATTACTCTTATATGTATCTGTCCTTACCATTCTAGGCTCAGAAACCTTATGTTGTACAAAGAAGAGGAGCTGAATTTGCCTTATCTACTATAGCTAAATATTTTGGTGCTGAAATGGCAACGGGATTGCCACATCTGTGGGATGCTATGATTGGTTCATTAAGGAACAGCATTCACATAAATAACTTTGGTAATTACACTTCTGATTTAAGCTTTGGGGGCTTGGAGGCACTATGTCTATCTTAAACTGAGCACTTTTTCTGATTTTAACAGACCGAAAGTCATTACTGGACAAAGGAGATGCTCCTGCACAAGAGCTGGTGAATTCTTTGCAGGTTTTTGAAACGACAGCAGCTTCAATGGATACTCAGCTACATCCTCTGGTAATCATTCTGAAGCAGCTTTTAAATGAAGCAGTTCAGTCAGTTCATTGCCACTGATTTATATTTTTTAAGCCCTTTTTTAGATATTTTTCCTAATTTTGTTGAAATGGTGTTCATATTCACTTGCTAGCTGACCTGTGTCCTGTCAAGTTCTGTCTTCTAGACTTGATAAAAATCAAGGCAGAGCCTTCTGTCTCCAGCAGGTGCTGATGAAAGACAGACATGTATGTACAAATGTACCCCCTTGAAAGAGTTTCCTTCTGGTAGTCTTTCTCATCACACACAGTTAAAAAGACCCCAACATGGATGATTGATCTACCTAAATAAAAATTGGATGAGTCTAGGACAAATTTGGTAGCTGGAAGGAATTCATAACTATTAGAATTGGCATTTATTGGTATTTTTTCCAAAAAAAGGTTTGCATACTTAGTACTGTTATTTTTTCTACTGTTAAACACTTGCTTAATTGTCAAAGGCTTATTTAATTTTGAGTGCAGTTCTAAATATTTTTTTAGTTTTAACCGTATTAGGGAGTAATACTTGTCCAAGATTCAATTGTCATTTCCTTCTGCAACAATTTTTCGCTTCTAAGAAATTAGATCTTGCAAAGGAGCCATATCAAGCATTTTTTGGGAGGCAGCAATGACTTACAAACTGCTGAACTTTTTTATAGGCTGTTTCATATTAACGTTCTTTTCCCTCTACTCTCTCTGTTTAGTTAATACAGCACTTATCTCATCTTTATATGTGCCTTCAACATCCCAGCACTGCAGTGAGACACATGGCTGCTCGTTGTGTAGGTGTTATGAGCAAAATAGCTACCATGGAAACAATGAATATCTTTCTAGAGAAAGTTCTGCCGTGGTTGGGAGCAATAGATGACAACACCAAACAAGAAGGTGCAATTGAAGCACTTGCATGTATCCTTGCTTGAGTTTCCAAAAATGTAGAAACAACTTTGCAGTTGCATCATTTGGGGGAAGAAAAGCTGTTTCTTGAAAAAAATGGGAGGAGAATGAAATAAAATGTTAAGTTCTTTTTCTCCTGTAGAGAGCATAGAGAAGAAGCTTTAATTTCCATTGTTTTTGTTTTATCTCTTGAGTTTTGATGGAGGCAATTCAGTTTCTCAGGCTCTAGAATTCGTTAGGCTAAACGTACCAAGGTAAATGAGACTTTTCCTTCCCCTACCTCATTGCTTTGTTAATAGAAATCTTTATCTGAATGTAATGTATTAATCACTTTTCCGTATCGAATGTGAAATCTACCAGGTGTATACTGATGTCAGACAATCTTGAACTGGTAAAACCTGTTTTCTTAATAATTGATCCAGGTGTAATGGAACAGCTGGATGTTGGTATTGTTCCATACATTGTTCTCCTAGTGGTTCCAGTTCTGGGTAGAATGAGTGATCAGACAAACAGTGTACGTTTTATGGCTACTCAGTGCTTTGCAACACTGATCAGACTAATGCCTCTGGAGGTAAGCTGAAGTTGTGAGTATACTGTGAGCTGTTCTGTGTCCAGTTTTTCACCAGCAACAAAGTTCAAGCTTTGAGTAACTGCTTTTCCGGATGCAGAGAAGATGTGACATAAAGCAAAATGAATAAAATTTAATCCCCTGTTAATAATTTTCTGAATCAACATTAAATTAAGATTTCTCTTTGTGAGAAAATTTCAACTGTGTACATGAAGTTAGCATATATATTAATTAATTCTGACTGTAGTGCTGCTTTTGCTAGTTCTGGTGCAAAATGTGTGGGGTTGTGTACGTTCTCCCTAGATATGAGTGGTGATGTGTTTTATAATTGTCAAAGATAAATGCATTAAAAATGATACTGATTTAACAGGATAAAATGAAATAGCAGTTAATAGTAGTGGTGTGCAGATAAGTTAGTTACTCTTAGTTTGTAAAATCAGAAAGTCCCACTGTACAGCTTTGAGCAAAATATTATGTGTTATGATCCATTAGTGTTTAATAAGCTTCAGATTTTTATTCCAACAACTTGCATACCTCTAACGCTTTCTAATATTGCACTTCAAGGACTACAAGATTTCTGAGTAACTTTTTTTCATCACCAGATGGTAATAGAAGACAGTTCAGAATTGATTTGCGTGTTTTAAATGGAAAAAAACATGTAGAACCTTTCATAATAGAACCTTTAGAATCTGATATCCAGCAGTCTTGTTTAAATGGAGCACTTACTTTATGCTTACACTAAAATGTTGAAAAAATGGAAAGTTAAAGAAGAAATTAATTTCTGATATTATTGTTATTTCCAGTGCCGTACTTGTAGCGCCCTTCATATGCATCTAAATACAATCCTGTGGATTTACATTGTAGCTTATCATTTTAGTAGTTCAGTGAGCATCTCTTGAAAATGCAGAACACATGTTTTATTAATTGTGTGCATTTCTATGATAATTTTTAATTTATTTTTTCGAGAACTCCCTTAGGATGACTTTTTCCAGTTAAGTTCAGTGTCAGGTATTGAACTATCTGCCATATTGAACTTGAATATATGCAGACTTTGAGTGAAGTTAATAATGACGAAGAGATCACTACTGTTGTGGAGCAGTCTTTTGAATGCTAGCAATTTGAATGTTACGCTGAACAAGGAACTTCAATTGATGATTCTAAAGGGGTTGGAAAGAAAAACTTAGTGGAAAGGGGTAGATGGAGAGCAGCTAGGAAAACAGAATCATAGAATGGTTTGGTTTGTAAGGGACATTAGAGATAAACTAGTTCCACCCCTCAGTGCCGTGAGTAGGGACACCTCTCACTAGACCAGGTTGCCTAGAGCCCCATCCAACCTGGCCTTGAACACTTCTGGGGATGGGGCATCCCCAACCTCTCTGGATAACCTGTTTTATGGGGACATACTTTATTAAAATTTTGAGATCAAAGTAACTTGATAGTAAAGGCTGCATTAAAAAGTTTCAAATGTGTTTTGTGTGGAAAAAAAAACTTGCGGAGCTCTGTTTTATGGATATGATTTTACTTTTTAACATGGAAAAAAGTTTTTGAGTGGTCTTGCAGACGTTCCATAGGAAACTCTTGCTGTCTTACAGTTTTCACTAGTTAGACTGATATTAAGACAAAAAATAAAAACTTTCCACTCTTTCAATTTCATGTCCTTGAAGCATGACTCAGTTCATAACAAAACAAAGAGTCTGTTTAGTCTTTTGTGTTTATTGCTGGCTTTCTCTGTACTGCCTAAAATGAAAGAACTGAATTCTGCTGCTGAGTAAGTAAAAGTGCTTTGTGTTGGGTTTTGATTGTGAGGAACTGGAAACAATAGCAATTAATGACTTGAGAGTATTTATCTTTGCTCAATTTTCTGTGTCTTTATTCTAAATGCCATTATTAATTCAACTGCAAAAATAAAAACATGACTGAGAAGGATTGTGAGACAAAATAATTGAACTTAATAATCTAGCTTTATTTATTGACAAGCAGTCATCCTGTAAGTTGACAGTGTATTTGAACCAAATTTAGTGGCATGGTATTCACACTGCAAATCTGTTCTTTTAAAAGGGGAGGGAAGGAACAAGTAGATTGTTTTCTGTGTGGATATATATATATGCGCTCCTAAATACTTTATTGGAGAGCTTATAACATGAAATACAGGGAATTTATCCCTTCCTTATTAATGGTATATATGGTAGAATTATTTAGCAGTGTTTTTCCTCAGGCAGAAGCTTTCCCTAATTGTTTAGTATCTTACGTTTTGGAATAAAGCTGAAGTGGCCCAGAAAGCAGGGCTGACAGATGTGGTGATGGAAATATCAGTAAATCTTTAGCTGTTGTGTATTATTAGCAAGCAAACATGACCTAGCTTGTTTGGTCCCAAAATAGCTGCTTTGGGTGTCTGGCCTAGTGTAGAATGTACCTTGGAAGCTGAGGTGTGCTTCTGCAAGCCTGGAGGGTCTTTGGGTTTTCTTTTTCCCAGTAATTTCCAACTGCTTGAATCCTTTCAGTATCACTTTAGATGTAATTCTACCAACATCTGTAAGATAAAAATAGATCTAACTTTACAGTAAATGATGGCTAAGGAGAAATGGGTGTCAAAGGATTCTTAGCCAGATCAACTCAGATTAGAGTTCTTTATAAAACCTTGCAGGCATTACCAGCATTTCTGCTTTTCATTGTGATATTTTCAAGCTTTTCAGGATGTGCTTTGGGGCAGAATTTGGCTTTTGCATCCTGCAACCCCAAATGAGTTGATCTGATACCAAACAAAAATAGCACTGAGTTTGGATTTATACAGTTAATAAGATTGCAGACCCTTGTCATATGTATAAAATGCCTAAACTAGTATGATTATTTTTCTGTGTGAGAATTAAGGACTGTTGCCCTTACATTGCTGTTTGAAAAATATTTCCCTAGGCTGGTATACCAGACCCACCAAACATGTCTGAAGAATTAATCCAAATGAAAGCTAAAGAACGTCACTTTCTGGAACAACTACTGGATGGAAAAAAACTGGAAAACTATAAAATTCCAGTACCAATCAAAGCAGAACTCAGAAAATATCAGCAGGTAACATCTTACACTCTGACTTTAAAGCAGCAGCAAGTTCCAGTCTCATACAATATTTTAGAAAGGTAGAAGTTTTTTGAGTTTTTTTTCAGTTGTGATGGTTTTGAGGTTTTGATTTTTAGTGCAGTGTGTATCTTGGACCCTTTGGTAGGGAAGTGCAAATTAAGTAGTGTGTGATATTTATACTGTTTTTTCTTTTAATCTCTCCCCTTCTGGATTCTGTAATTTTTCTCAGGGAATGAGCAATGGGCTGTTTCTTGCTTAGGCTGACTGTGGCAGCTCACAACTGCAAAGCTACTTAATGGTTCCCCCTGTATTCCTCTCTGCTGCGTATGAATGGGCTGGAGCGGGCTGGATGCATTTATAGTGGGGAAACAGTTCTGCAGTGATGGATGCTAGAACTTACAGGTTTTTTAACTGAAACTTAACTAGCCAGAAACCAGTTTTTACTTCTGAGGCACTTCCACTTTTCAGGATGGAGTCAACTGGCTGGCATTTCTTAATAAATACAAACTTCATGGAATTCTTTGTGATGACATGGGCTTAGGAAAAACCTTGCAGTCCATTTGCATTCTTGCAGGTGATCATTGCCTGAGGTAAGCTTAAACAAATAACATTCTACCTTGAAAATATTATTGATAGATTTTACCTATTGTGATGGCTCTGGGCAGTAGTCCTGGGCAACTCTGAAAAAATGTTTTCAAACTTGTTTTGATATTCTTAAAGGGCTCAGGAATATGCAAGAACAAAACTGGTGGACAGTGTTCCTCTTCCCTCCTTGGTGGTGTGCCCTCCTACACTCACAGGACACTGGGTAGATGAAGTGGGAAAATTTTGCTCAAAAGAATATCTTAATCCTTTGCATTATACTGGACCTCCTACTGAGAGAGCAAGGTAGTGTATTTTGCATTTACAGCTTAGGGTAGAGTAAATTATCACAGTTCTGTGATTCACTTTACCGCTACTACTAAGGCACAGCTATTGATGTAGTTACGTAGTATTAACTTACTATGGTACCTTTAAAGACTGACAAGTTAACAACATGTATCAGACATTTTAGTTATGATCCTCTTTTTCTTAAGATTGCAACACCAAGTGAAAAGACACAATCTCATAGTGGCTTCTTATGATGTCGTAAGAAATGACATTGACTTTTTCAGGTAAGAATTGTTTTGTTTTCTGATGTTTTTAATAGCTTAGTATTTTAATCATAGAATGGCCCAGGTTGGAAGAGACCTCAAAAGGTCATCTTGTTCAGCCCCCCTGCACTGAACGTGGACACCCTCAACTAGATCAGGTTGCTCAGAGTCTTGCCAAGCCTCTCCTTGAGTATCTCCAGGGATGGGGACTCAACTAACTCCTTGAGCAACCTATTCTACTGTTAACCACCCTCATGCTAAAGAACTTATTCCTAACATCCAATTTAAATCTACTCTTCTTTAATCTGAAACCATTACCCTTCATCCTATCACTACAGTGATCACTACTGTAAACAGTCCCTCTCCAGCCTTCTTGTGGGCCCCCTCTAGGTACTGGAAGGTCACTGTCAGGTTCCCTCGGAGCCTTTTTCTGGCTGAACAACCCCAGCTCCCTCAGCCTGTCTTGATAGGTGTTCCAGCCCTCTGATCAATTTTCATGGCCCTCCTCTGGGCCTGCTCCATCAGATCCGTGTCCTTCCTGTATTGAGGGCTCCAGAGCTGGATGCAGTAGTACAGATGAGGTCTTATCAGAGCAGAGTTTTTCAGAATCACCTCTCTCCATCTGCTGGCCATGCTTGTTTTGATGCAGCCCAGGATGCAGTTGGCCTTCTGGGCTGCAAACACACACAGTCTGCTCATGTCTAGCTTCTCATCCACCACCACCCTCAAGTGCTTTTCATAAAGGCTGCTTTCTGTCACCTCCATCCCCAGCCTGTATTGATGATGTAGATTGTTCTGACTCAGGTGCAGGACCCTGGTCTTGTTGAACCTCATGAGGTTCACCTGAGTCCACCTCTCTAGTTTTTTCAGGTCCCTCTGGCTTGTCAGCAGCACCCCTAAGCTTGATGTCATCTGCAGACTTCCTGATGGTGCACTCAGTCCTGCTGTCTATATAATTGATAAAATATTAAACAGTATTGTGGTGGGTTCAAGACCACAATTAAAGATTAAGGAGAAGAAAACGAAGCAGTTAGGTCTCGATGACATCTTGGATGAATTTGCCACACAATGGATAGCTTAGGGAAACTTGAAAAAGGTTTATTAACTCTATAACTGTATACAGAAAGGAAGAAAAGGTTAAGCAAGTTAGTGCACACAAACTAGAAACTGTGTCACAAATGCCATCATGTATTCCGAGAAAAATACAATGGGAGATCACTATCGTATTGGTCCTTGGGTCTTTTTTCACATTAGAGATCTGGGGGAGAGGAGCAAGTAGAGTAGAGAAGAGTCATGTAGAGACAAGTACCATCACCCTCTCTATTATTCATGCATCACCCCCATCTGTGGTACAGTGACACCCAAACTGTTTGCAGACTGGTGAATTCTTCAATTCTTCAGTGTAGCTTCTCCAGCTCAGCGCTGTCAGGATGGCCTGATTCCTCAGCGCCTGAACTGCATCCCTCGGTGCAGGAGACATGTGTTTCAAACAATCCAGACTCTGTCTTTTAATGCCCAAGGTTTAAGCATTCTCAAGTCATTCTGCTTCCTTCAGCTAAGCATGAAGGAATTCTCTCCAATACTTAAGCACCCCCAGTCTTTCTCAGCGGCAGAAATGACAAACTCTTCGTGCCGATCAGTCTCTAAAATGTTGGTGGGCAACCGCATAGCCCCGGCCACAAGCGGGATCCAAGTTGGAGACCAACCGCATGGCTGCGTCAGCAGGGCTGCCCCCCCGACACTTTGCATGTGGCCAAGAGGGTTTCCAGGATGCTCTCCTCCCTCTCCTCATGTCTCAGCTCCAGGAGGAAGAAAGCAGAGTACCCCAGCTCACCATGATGCTGAAGGGCTGCTCCGTGGTGGGGGGTGGTGATGGTAAATCTGCACCAAAGTCTTGTTTCTCCGGTCCGTAGCCAGGATCGTGCAGCATCAGGTCTGGGCTGGGGCGTAGCCACTCAGAGCTGTTGCATCTTCTCCCTGTGGTGGCAGGGCCATGGCAGTGGGACTAGGGTCCTCCGGGAGCTGCTGGAAGCCGCAGCAAGTCTCGACCAGTGCCAGGTCGGGGCTAGCACCGCACAGGGCCGTCCTCCTCCACCCTGCCATTTACGAGAGTGGAGCGGACCCAGTGAGCCCCCTCAGTCCCCTTTCCAGCAGGGAAAACGAGGGAGGGAGCTGCTGGAAGCTAGAGCCACCTTACCC
>VXBP01000974.1:0-11177 GCA_013400115.1 Rhinopomastus cyanomelas | reverse complement strand
AGCCAGTTTACAATCCACCTCACTACCCGAAAATCTAGGCCACACTGCCTCAGTTTGTCTGCAAGGATGCTGTGAGATCAATTACAATATGTCTGCTGCTATCAAAATGAGCTTGCCTGTGCTAGAAACGTTACACATGAGAATAAAACCCCCATTTCCCTGAACATTTAAGGTGGGCATTACTCCACTGTTTCCAAATTAGTATTCCATTCTGCAGTTACATTCAAGAAAGTTGCTTTCAAGTAGATTACTTCAACAGTAACAAACTTGAAATGGCCCACCTCAGCAATCTCTCAGCTTCCACATGGTTTCAGCGGGGAGTTATCTCACACTTTTGACAGTAGACCATACAAATGTATTGAGACACAGAACAAGGCACTTCTAAATGCTAAATTTTTTCTGATGAATGTATAACGTGTCTAAAATCTACAGTATCATGACTTGCCACTGATAATATAACCTATTTTTGTTTTCAGTGTGATTCCCAACAGCTACCAAAGAGGTCTGACTTCACTGGTGCTGCCTGGCTATGTGTGCTCAGCTGGTGAGTCAGGCTGGTATTTCAAGAAGCTGGTTAAGAGTCAAAGTCCAAACACGATCAGCTATGATGAGGTCTTCTGAGATTTTATCTTCTAAGTGCAGGAGGAGCCTTGTTCATACCTGCAAAACAGTTACTAAGCCGTGCACTGCCTTGGCCAACTATGTGTATACATTTTTTCTCATAAATGTCAAATAACCCCTGACAACTTTGCTACTCAAAGACCAGCATCTTACCAAGGGGGAAACACAATATCCAGAAGGAAAAAGTCAACAGAATTTTTTTTCCATGAACAATGGTCTAGCCTGTTCCCTTAAATACATAGAGAGTTTTATACACATACAGTATTTCATATATATCCCTTCTTTCTTTCCTCTTTTTTTTCCTCTTCAGATACAGATTCTGCTTTGCTAAAATTAATCCTGAATTGTTAAAACCCAGCAAAAGGATAAGGACCCTAAACCAGTCTCCTGATAGGAACATTGAGCCATAACAACCCTGCCTTTACTAGAAATACACCTACCATTGAGCTCAAATATTATCACCTACCCATGTAATACTAATTAAAAAATGCTTTGACAATCACTTTAAATCCACAAGGACCCTGAGTTCTGAAACTATCTTTGTAACTCCTGAAATAATTTTGGTACTATGACGCTCCTTAGAGTGCATGGCACAAAATCTTGGTAAAGATTCCTGTCTGGTTATGTACTTTGGTCTGTCCTTGGTTAGGTCAGCCTCCTCCTGACTGGAATTCATTGGAAACAACAAAACAAACCCACAAAACACCAATCTTCCCTGGATATAATTCCCTAAGTAATGAAACTCAGTTTCTGTAGCGTAGGCTTCCTTAAGGACTTTGTTTCAAACTCCCTTTTCCTCTTCACAGTGTTAGGAACCATTATGGTGCATCCCACAATTTCAATTCGTAGAAAGTCCTGCGAGGTGTTTTGGTGGTGGTGGTAGGGACGAGGTAAGTTCTGGTTGTGCCTACAAATGACAATGTAGGCTAACGATCCCACTAATCCTCACCAGCATGCAAAACCCACTAATTATTCATCTTCTTCTTTTTTTAAATCATAGGATCACTAATCCACCAGCCTAGTCCACAGAGACCAGCAATGCTGGAGACCTTGAGGGTCTCCACACCAACTGAAACTCAGTCCCCTTGCGCACACCAACAGTTCCCGGACATCACAGCACATCAGATTGAAAGCCATATTGCTGCCAAGGGCGATAAGGACAACATCTCATCTGAGACTTCACTGGCATCTGAATGTGAAGGCTTTACAGTTAGCCTGCTTGCTAGTGATCTTCTCTCAGTACTTGACCAGTGACCCAGGGAAAAAGTGGGAGCACCAGTGCTTAAGCATTCAAACAGAGATCTTAAACTTACAACTGCTAAACCAAGAATGTCACTTCAGAAGCATTTTTAACAGCAGTGTTATCTTGCATGCTTTCAGTACTCTGCTCCTCCCATTACTTGCTCCCGTCTTCAAGATCAATCAAGCTGTAAAGAGACTCACTGATCTGAGATTTTTTACTTCTGCTAGTGAAGTCACCAAAGAAGGCTCCTTCAATGGCAAGTGGAGTCTCCTAATTGTAAGAAAATTATTTATTAACTTGCCTCAACTTGTTGGATTGCAATTTCCACTTCTAGCGAGTAATTTTAATTTTTCATGAGGGAAAAAACCCCACAAATTGGACTTTACCGTGCAGATGTCTTGAGGAATGGCCAGCAAAGCTTGTAAAACCACACAAAAAGTTATGAACGCACTTGCTTTGACAGCCATTAGAACACCCCGTAGTCAGAAACAGAAGTGTTCTACCCATGCCAGTAAAAAGTCATCTTATTAGATTTTACTGCACATGCTTTCTTAAAATTAAAAATTAATTCTCACAACATTTGCGACAAAATTGTTCTATTTCCGCATGAAAGCTGGGTAGGCTAAACCACAATTAACATCTGGAACAAGCAGTAGTAGAATAAAATACAACTGAAGGCAAGCAAGCTGGTACCCTACCCCAGATCTCTGTTAAAATGAATGTATTCAAACCAATCTTTCATATTAGCACCTGAGGTCACAGAATGTGACATCATCATGATCTCAATTCAGGACAAATCTGTACCATTTTATAGCATTATTGCAAGGTGCAGTAAAAGGTAAAGAACAACAGTTTGAAGTCTGAATTTGATTTAGCTTTTGCCTTTCTGTGAAAGCACGAGGCACTTCTCAGTAGGAAGACTAGAAGCTGGAGAACAGAATTTCTGCTAGAACAGAGGCTACTGCTTAAGAGGTTCAATGGAGCATCCCTGCCCAGGAAGACATCTGCAGTATTACTACAAGATTAACTGGAACTGGATGTTTGACTCAGGCCCTCAGATCACTTTAAGGCTGTCTATCATTATATTTTTTAAACAGTAAGAACAAAAAGAATAAGCCCAGAAAGGATAAAAGCCAGTTGTAGTAAAAGTTGCTTTGTCTGAGAGTCCAAAAATACAGCCTTGCTCACTCACAAGAGAAACTATTCATGGACAGAGAGAACACTGCATAATTTGTAGTTCTTTGCTGGGTTTTTCCCACTTCCAAGACTCCCTTTTCCTAGAAACAGCATGAGCCAGACAGAGCTTTCTGCCCCCCTACCAGCCCTGAATATTTCAGGTCTTGAATCCTAGAGCTGTGACACAAGGTTCAGTATAAGCAACTGCCAAACAGGAAAGCACTCATTACTTGTTTAAAAGCATCCTTTGTGCAAGTAACTAGAGTACAGCATGATGAATTAAGGAAAAAAACCAAACAAACCCACACAGGCAACATGACCAAAGTCCATCTACCCATCGTGATTCAAACATCAAGCAGACAATACGGCCTCCTTTATCCGCTTTCTCAAACTGACCTTGTTTATCTGCTAGAGCATGACTCTGTGTACCGTATTTATAACAAGAACGCAGAGGCAGACGGCAGACTTGTTCCAGAATGTCAGCAGAATCCCTGCTTTTACATTATCTGCAAGGCTTTTGCTGCTGACAAGAAAACAGTCTTATGAACAAGACATGGAAAGTTGGTTCAAGCAGAGATGCACCAATTAGTATTTGTTAATAAGGGCAGTTCCAGCACCAGACAAGAGCTCCCGGAGTTCAACAGACCATATGCCTTACAGCTGCAGAGGATGTAAATGACTTACACACTGCGCTGGCAACAGAGCAAGCGACAGCAACAAGAAGTACAATCTGTCATACTGCAGTTGAACTGGTCCTTCAACTCTATTGTTTTCTTTAACATCTAAGGTGTGCTGAGTTTGACTATGAAGGACTTTAGACCACTCAGCCTTAATTTAATACCCAGAAACACATCTCTGGACATACAATGTAAACCAGTACAGTTCTTTGAAGATATTAATGAAGAGAAGCTTGTTCATGTAACTCAGCTACCCTTTTGAAGAGCTTTAGACAAAGCCCCTGGCAACAGACCACCAAGAAAGTGCAGCCATGGGATCGATGACAGGGTTGTCATCCAATGTATTCTCAATACGACAAACAATTAACAAGTAAAAGGAATCAAAACCGTATCAAAACCTGAAAGTGTTTAATATACGCACTCAGTCTCTGGAACAGTTTGAAAATAAGATGGTACATTTCTGGATTAGAAAAAGACAAGACAGGGAAGACAAAACAGAGTATGGCCAAGTGGATGCTACATGACATGTGTTTTGATAAACATTACCATTTGCACCAGTTTAAAACATGACTGGGTTCTAAACCTGCACAGCCTTTCAGAGTAAGGACACTGCACTGCAAAAGATAGATCACAGAATCATTAGAGATTGGAAGGGACCTCAAAAGATCATCTAGTCTAATCCCCCTGCCACAGCTGGATCACCTAGACCAAGTGACACAGGAACGCATCCAGGCGGGTCTTAAACGTCTCCAGTGAAGGAGATTCCACAACCACCCTGGGCAGCCTGTTCCAGTGCTCTGTCACCCTCATTGGGAAGAAGTTCCTTATCATATTGACGATGATATTCATAGGAACCTCCTATGTTCCAGCTTACACCCATTGCCCCTCATCCTATCATTAGATGCCATTGAGAAGAGCCTGGCTCTATCCTCCTGACACCCACCGTTCACGTATTTATCAACATTAATGAGGTCACCCCGCAGTCTCCTTTTTTCCAAGCTAAAGAGACCCAGCTCCCTCAGCCTTTCCTCACAAGGGAGATGTTCCGCTCCCTTCATCATCTTTGTGGCTCTGCACTGGACTCTCAAGCAGTTCTGTGCCCTTCTTGAAGTGAGAGGCCCAGAACAGAGTTGTTAGCTATCACTAACATGCACATGAAGAGAGACAATTCAAGAATTTATCTTTTGCTTTTGAGGACTGGGAGAACCAAGTACACGAAAATGAGCAAAATCTGCACCAGCTACTGCAAGGACATTATTTCATCTGCTAGACAGGATTCCAATTACTTTTCTAGGGCCAAGGATGTCCTCTTCATTACAGAGTAACTCTGGTTTCTGAGCCAAGCAGAAGCATAGACCTTTGTGTCATCAGGTTTTCAAGCCCCTCTGCATCCACAGTTTCACATGGATATGCTTCCTGTGGTGGGCTGGGCCACTCAACCGACCACTGCCTCTCATTGAAAAGGATATACAGAAGTGCAGAGCTTATCCCCATGCTTCACCCTGAAAAGGCAAGTGGGTAATTAGGGAATGAAATTCAATCGAGAGTCTTCTCAGCTCATATGGGATTTCCCTACCTTCTCCAAGCAAACTAACATACTATCACTTTCAAAATTGTGTTGAATCAAGACAGTGGAACTGTTTTTCTGTCTTCCTAGCAGCAGATGCTAAGGTGTATACTAAATTATATATTCTGATGTCTTATTTAGGACACACTATTTCCTCTTAACACCATCAGAAGTGTAAACACACACGCAGCAGCAACAAATAAGGTTAAAAACAGTCATGGAGAACTTAGTCTAGTACTGTGATTGTACCGTATATCCTTGCCTCACGTTATCAATGTAGGAATCAAGTTCTAATAAGCAACTATAAAAACGGCTGTGCAAGGTTCCTCGTTTATCCTCTTTATTCTTAAGACTGCCTATTCTAAAACACATTACGAGAATAGGAAACTACTGTGAATTAATGCCCATTCACACCAAGGAGAAATAAAGTGCAGGTATCAAATAATAACCCCGCTCATGTTTTAAAGCTGCATTCGTTAATAACTAAACGTTACAGAAGAAGTAGACAAAGGGAAGAAAAAGATCAGATTCATAATCACAAAACATTATGGATTGGAAGCGACCTCGAAAGATCATCTAGTCCAATCCTTCTACCAGAGCAGGACCACATCCAGGCGGATCCTAAACATCCCCAGTGAGGGAGACTCCACAACCACCCTGGGCAGCCTGTTCCAGTGCTCCATCACCCTCACTGTGAAGAAGTTCCTTCTGACATTCATACGGAACCTCCTATGTTCCAGCTCACACCCACTGCCCCTTAGATACCGTTTTTAAAGATGCTCTTCTCTAACAAAAAAAATTGCATGCTATAGACTTCAGAACTGAGAATAAAACAGAAATCAAAGATCTCTCTCCTGAGAGGGAAAACTACACCTCTGTACCTCTCCACTGTGTACATGAAGGGAGATGCGTATTCCCCCCTCCACCCCCACCAATGTTCTTATACACTTCTGGTATTTCTCTGAATGAAATTTATGTAATAATTCGACAAGGTATCCTGTAACTGCTTTTGGATTTCTTGTTGTGAAGTTGCTGTCTACATGATTACATTTCCAGCTGCCATTTCACTGTAATTTAATGCTAATTCCTTCATGCTTATTTTTGATGCTTTTAATACCATTGTTTTCTAAGGTGTTCAAAAAAGTATTTACCTCATGAGTCTATATTGGGGAAATGGAGCTAAACAAAACTTAAGCAGCTGCATGAGCCTCTCTGCTGCAGAGACTGACTTGGACATTTACAAAACTAATCTACAGCACTCCTGAAATGTACTAGTAAGTAATATACAAGCAGCTAAGCTCAAACAAGATGGACTTAGAAACAGTAACGAGTCATAAGCAGACAGATAGAAAGTAGTATTACAGGTCGATTAAAGACCCTTCCATTGACAGGGACAGTTCAAAGAACTGTACAGCATGTACTAATTCAGTTCTATCATAAACTGGTTAAGACTACTAGTGTCAACAACATTCATTTGGAGTGTTGTTCCAAATCATTCCTCTGCTCATGCCATTTTTTCCATTCTCATTTGTTCTAACTATTACATATCTGTTTATTTAAAGAAAATTAACATGTGACACTAGAGATACTTAGACAGCAAACGCAGACTAATGGGTCCAACTGTCACGCAGGTACGTTTGTCCATTGACCTATACACACAGATCTACCATAACATTGGCCAGCCC
Source organism: Rhinopomastus cyanomelas (assembly GCA_013400115.1). Classification (NCBI taxonomy): domain Eukaryota; kingdom Metazoa; phylum Chordata; class Aves; order Bucerotiformes; family Rhinopomastidae; genus Rhinopomastus; species Rhinopomastus cyanomelas. Next base: position 4,208 of record VXBP01000974.1, on the reverse strand, counting down.
CTTCCCAGAGAAAGAGAAAAATCTTGAAAACCTGTTACTAAACTTGAGGCAAAAGTTTGGTATCTGTTGATCTTTTCATCTGGTATCTCTTCAAAGGTTTTGTTAGCTGGACTTTTCAACCACTCTTTAAACACTGTTGTCCTGTATAAGCTTGTTCAGCCAAAAGCACATCTGAGCTTCACTACTGCTTTAGACACTTGATTTATTCCTCATCTGCGTTTGATCTTAATTTAGGGAGTTCATTCCTCATCCTCACCAGCATGAGATTCAGGTGTGTTGCCTACCAGGGCTAATCAGACACTGCTGCAGCAAAACAACCAACTTGCATTGCAGCTCGCTGCCCGTATGCTCTCAGTAAACAGGAACAGGTCAGAACTGCTGTTACATTTCTGAGTTCAGCAATCAGGGAGTTTCCCCGAGCAGGGAAAGTATGCTGCCGTGCCAGCTGGCTCAACAGGAAGATGAATTCTAATGCCATTGTTGGTTACGGGGTTTGTCAGTCACTGCATTATTATTTTATAGGGTTGATTCACTGAGCTGTAATATTAACAGTCCATTATTGCTTTGTTAACAAGTTATTTAAAGAGACAAAGATGATATTCCAGGCAAATAATTAACAAATACTAGAAATAATTGCTACACGTAAATTGCTGGAATGTGGAGAGACATCCTATGTCACTTGATGCAAATATTGATTTATTTGTTAAGACCTAGGAAGAACAGAAAACTAAATGATCGCATTTCTACAGAAACAAGTCAACACTGGAAGAAGATGACCAGCAGCAATATAGACCATTACAGACCTTGAACAGACCATTTGTGGCTGCAAAAAATGAACCACTTAAAATTTGGAGTAAAAGTCCTAACTGCATTTTAATTCACTTACAAAAAGCTCACAGATGTGGTTCAGACAGGAGATGATCAAGTTACCAGTATGTGTTGCTCCAGCAAGTACCAGTTTCTTTAAAAATGGTAGGTCACTGCATGGACTAGCAAAGGGAAAAAAACACAACAAAGCAGCTTTGGGAATATATGAAAAACAGTTTTCAGTCAGAGTTATTTTTGTACTGAAACTAGGCTAAACTGCTTCTTCAGGGAATTATCAAAGGACACAGCTGAGGTTGCTGAAAGAGCAAGAGGGGTCGGGATGCATTTTGGACAATTGTAAACTCAGTGAATAGCATGGAAGACGTCGCTGTTAGTAAAGTCAAGCCCCTTTAAACTGAGTTCGTAATTTGACAGTCTTCTCAACCTGAAACTCAAAACAAAGCTCAGGGTAGAATCAAGCCCTTCTGGACTAAAACACCTAAAAGGAACTTTAAAAGGAACCTAAAAATGCCTCCCAAGTAGTAAAACTTAATTTATGCATTTCCATATGCATAGAAGACTCCCCTTCTCTGGAGAGGTTCAAAACCCTGGATGTGTTGCTGTGCAACTTGGTCTAGGTGATCCTGCTGTGGCAGGGGGACTGGACTGGATGATCTTTGGAGGTCCCTTCCAGTTCCTAATGTTCTGTGATTCTATGATGAACAGGTGTATAACATTTCAGTGTAGATCAACTGCTTGCCAATCTTGAGAAGCCAGTCTTTTTTTTCCCCCCTTACATTTTCCCCCAAGTTTACTGTTATTTACAGATGTTCTGTAACACAAAGAAAAAATAGCGCTTTGTGAAAGAGGACTGTTTCAAAGGAGTTATCGAAGAATACTCAGGAGACTGTCTTTAAAAACAAATTTGCTGAAATATGCATCTTAATTAACCTCATAAGCTACCAATACATTTTCATACTAACTACACTGACTAACGAAAGGCACAACCTGAGTTTGAACAGACAGTATGAAATAGCAACAGAGCATTAACCAGAAAACACGCTTACTGAAGAAGTTGGCAAGTTCACGGAAGCAGCAGACGCAGCTACTTCAGGAGTATGTTTTTTGCCTCTTCCATGACTTGTAACCATTTCAACAGATGTTCTGTGTGCCCAACCACCCTCAAAAAGCTTTATGTATTTGCCTATTGAAAATACAGTTTGTCTCAGCAAAGAGAATGTTCTTAGTAGTTTACAGCTTGTAGTATTTCCTTGAGTGAAACAAACTGCATCAGCAGAAGGCTAGTTTTGTTGTATAACCATACCTACCCTAGCACTTTTGCTTCTATTGAGAGTTGTAAATAAGGACAGTCTTTAACGACGTTTCCATGTTCGCACAAGTTTTATGTGCGGATCTCACTTCGGGCGATCTCGTCCTTACTCCACAAAACTTACTGTTGTAGCTCAATGCCTTTCTTCCATGCTGGAGAAATCACTGAAACCAAGCCACAAAATGCTTCCCGTAAAGGTACACACCTTTCACATAATGAAAAAACTGCACTTCAGTGGATAGTAAATCATGTTTTGAAGAGCTCAAATTATCACAGAATCATAGAATTACTTGGATTGGAAGAGACTCGAGAGATCATCTAGATCCAAACCCCCGCCCCCCGTCCTAGGCAGGGACACCTGTGACTGGACCAGGCTGCCCAGAGCGCCACCCAGCACGGCCCTGAACACCTGCAGGGGTGGAGTGGCAACAGCTAAACAGCCTCAGCTCCCTCAGCCACTCCTACACTTGCTGACTAGGTCCTTGAACAGCTTTGCTGCCCTTCTCTGCGCCCACTCCAGACACTGCCACCTCATGCTGAGCTTCTCGTCTACCAACACCCCCACGTCCATCTCCTCGGGACTGCTCTCAACCCATTCACTACCCAAATCATAAAATGGCAAACATCTGCAGCTCTGTGAGAAAATGAACGGGATTGTATAAGGCAGGCAAAAGTAAGTTACAGTCTGGTGATTAATTTATAGCAGCCACAGTTTAATTTGAATTTAAAATGTTATTGATTCCATAATAAGAAAGACTTGTTGGATTGGTAACCTCTTCTCTCCCTCTCTCTTTTTTCTCTTCTCCTCCACTATCTTACAGAGCTGTCAAACCAGAACACAGGTCTATTATATTTCCTGTGCAGGTAGTGCTATCTTCCAGCTTTTGAGAGAGTAATTGCCGTCACTGGAGGAAATCTGGTTATGGATTATTTCGTTGCTGGAGTCAATACTGATATCTGTAGACTCTACTGCTCACACAGTACATAATATAATTTTCAATCTCTAGTGTAATTAGAAAGAAAAAGGGGAGTTAAGGACAGGCCAGAAATATCTTAATCATTGCTGAAGTCTTCAGAAGATTCTGGAGAGAGCAAATTAGTTGTTTAAAATTTTTAGACCCCTCGGGTTCTTGATTCATGCAGAATGTATTTCAAAGCAGATTAAGCAAAAAATGAAAATATGGAAAAACTCAACTCTACACTCTAGTTTTAATGGTGACAATTAGGGGTTTCTTTTGAAAAAGCCTTATTCTGTTAACGATCTGAAGTCCTATGAAGACAACATTGGAAGGTTTGCCAAATACTACAAATGAAACTGTACAACTTCAAATGGCATAAATTATGGTGACTCCACTGGCGGAAGCTCAGATTCACAATTAGTTGTCACTTAAAGTAACAAGTGCCATTTAAAATGAGATTCTTAATTGTATGAGCTTCAACAAGGCCAAGTGCTGGGTCCTGCACTTGGGCCACAACAGTCCCACACAATGTTACAAGCTAAGGGAAGACTGGCTGGAAAGCTGTCAGGCAGAAAGGGACCTTGGGGGGGTAGCTGAACATGAGCCAGCAGTGTGCCCAGGTGGCCCAGAAGGCCAATGGCATCCTGCATTGTAACAGAAATAGTGTTGTAAGCAGGTCTAGGGAAGTGATCACCTCCTTGTATTCAGTGTTGGTGAGACCCCACCTCCAGCACTGTGTTCAGTTTTGGGCACCTCAGTACAAGAAGGGTGTAGAGGTGCTGAAGCAGGTGCAGAGATGAGCAACGACGCTGGTGACAGGCCTGGAGAATAAGCCTTATGGAGAGCAGCTGAGTGAATTCGGGTTCTTTAGTCCGAAGAGGAGGAGGTTTATTGCTCTCTACAACTCTCTGAAAGGGCACTGTAGAGAGACAGATGCTGGCCTCTTCTCACAAGTAAATAATGATAGCAATAGAGGGAACAGCCTAAAGCTGCATCAAGGGAGGCTGAGGCTAGACATTAGGAATTTTTTTTTTCTCTGAGAAGGTTGTAAAGTACTGGAACAGGCTACCCAGGGATGTGGTTGAGTCACCATCCCTCGATGTGTTTAAAAG
>VXBP01000973.1:0-65520 GCA_013400115.1 Rhinopomastus cyanomelas | reverse complement strand
ATCCTCATTGCTCTACGCTGGATTCATGGGAGAGTTTCTGCAGCTTCTTTGAGCACTTGTACATAACAAACATCACTTCTGTTGTTAATCTTGCTTTCTGATTATGGTTGTCATCATTTTAAAAGTGCTCACAAAATACTAGTAACAACCCAAAAGCTAGTCTTTGACTTTTCAATAAGAGTGTAACCTAATCAGGGAGATAATATTTCTCTGATTTATCCAAATTCATTAACCTCACAGCAGGTATCGTCTCAGAAAAGTTTCATTTGTTTTGTTGGTCTTTGGGGATTTTTTCCACAACTCTAATTTTCTCTTTGGTTGTCAGATGAGACACTCAAGACACAAGAGTGAAATGACAACATCGTAATGCTGTGCTACAGGAACTGGCTTTGCATCATCTTGGTGCTTCTGAGCAGTGAAGACATTGTCCATTCTGAGCAGCACCCATTGTCCAAAGAGTCGTGAGAGCCTCTGGAAAACAGCGGTTTACTTACCTCTAAGGACAGAAGCCACTGCAACACAGATACAGCATCAAGGGAGGTTTAGATTGGACATTAGGAATCCTCATTTTGTTGTCTGAGAGGGTTGTAAAGCACTAGAATGGACTGCCCAGGCAGGTGGTTGAGTCACCACCAGTTCAAGTGTTTAAAAGTTGTATAGATGAGCTATGAATAGATATGTTTTATGGGTGATAAACACAGGAGTAGGCTTAAAGGTTGGCCTTCGTGATCTTACAAGTACCAGTATGGGCTGGGGACTGACCTTTTGGGGAACAGCATAGGAGATCTGGGGGTCCAGTCCAATCTCCCTGACACAGCAGGATTGCCTACATCAAGATGCACAGGAACACGTTCAGGTGGGTTTTAAACATTTCTAAATATTAACAGGGTCACCTGACAGTCTCCCTTTTTCCAAGTTCAACAGACCCAGCTCCCTCAGCCCTTCCTCATCAGGGACAAGTTCCACTCCTTTCATTATCTTTGTGGCTCTGTGCTGGACTCTTTCCAGCAGTTTCTATGTCCTTCTGGAACTGAGATGGGCAGAGTAGCAGTCTAAGGCAAAATAAAAACTAAACAAAACAGATTTTAGAGCTATGTTCTCTACTGCTGTAGTCTAACTCCCTTTCACTTTAGCATGGAAGTAAAGTCATGAATAAGCAATGCAATCTTAATGGTAATTTTTCAATATCTCAGACAGCAGGTTTGTACTAAATGTTCAGTGAAGCATCCTTCTCACAGGATTCTGATAAAACACATACTCTCGTTTTTGTAACCTATCTTGAAGAATGTGCTAGAGAATTAATTAAAGTTTTTCAGGGCATTGAAGTTTCAGACAGACACTTCAGTCTTTTTTGGAAGGAAATGCTCCATTTTGAGGCAGAGGGTTTGATGCTCTTCAGAATCTTCTCCATTGTTTCTTGTCATCTGGAAACTTGGTTGTTAGGAGAGTAGAGAAAATTCAAAATCTGCTTGATTTCAGATACCCTTTTTTATTTCTTCAATAGGAAGACACTTGAACAAAGTTAATGACATCTCTTTGATGATACTTCGTAAAACTATTATTTTTTAATACTTTTAATAGTTTTTTTAATATTATTTTTAATAGTTATTTGTGTTTTTAATGAACATGCTCTGATTTTTGCTGCCTACATGGGGTAGCTTCTTTTCTGCTTTAAATGAGATGTTTTCTACTTCTTTGCTGCAGGGAATTAAATGTTGAACTGGGCACATCAAAACCAGCATGTCTAATGCCTCTTACTGGCTTTATCATTCTGCTTGTGTTACAGAGGACTTACTTTTGTAGAGAGCTTCGTGAGGTCCAGAGCTAATCCATGAAACAAGCTAATGGTCAAGTACAATGGGCAGTCAGGAGTTTGGAGGGACTCTCTACATGACACAAAGCCATTAGGAAGTAAAATTAAATTAACCACATTCTTTAAAATTCTGTGAGATACAAAGATTGTTTGTAGTGCTTGACAACCTTCAGCTATGGGGACATCTTGTTGTGGCTTTCCAGCATCTAAAGGGGGCCTACAAGAAAGCTGGGGAGGTACTTCTTACAGGGGCTTGTAGTGATGGAAAAAGGGGTAAAAGCTTTAAATAGATAGAAGGTAGACTTAAGATTAGATGTAAAGGGGACGTCCTTCACTCTGAGGCTGGGAAACGTTGGAAGATGTTGCCCATAGCAGTTGTGAATGATCTGCTCCCTCCAAATGTTCAAGTGCAAGTTGGATGGGGCTCTGGGCAAACTGGTGTAGTTGGAGGTGTCCCTGCCCATAGCAAGGGGGTTGGAACCAGATGATCTGATGATCTTTAAGGTGTCTTCCAACCTGAATCATTCAATGATTCTATGATATAAAACAGTATCAAAGGCATATGTGCTATTATTTTGTTTTCAATAGCCATAAAACACTTGACTATGGTTCCCAGATTGTGTTTTGAATATTGCCCAGCTAAAGAGAGATAAAAGTCTGAAACCTATATTACAGTTAGCTGACAAAATGCCTGTAGATGCTGAAGGCTCATCAAACCTGACAGGTGGTTTTGTAGCAAGGGGTAGAGAAGGCTTGTTATGCTTGGCTCCTTCTCTCATCAACCACACTGAGCAGTCCCTAATAAAGGGCAGGTTGCAGGGGATAAAACAAGGAAGGTTTGATGGACCCCTTCCAGCTCCTACCCTCACTCTCAAACTGTTGGCTCATGCATTTCTTCTCTGTGGACTTGAGAGTTCGTGCAGCTCCTCTTTAGCAACTCTGAAGCAGGATTTGCTGAGATGGCAAGCAGCAAGTGCTCCAGTTAGACTGTCTAGAAGGATCACAGCTTCCAGGAAACACAACTCTTTATCCCTGTTCTGTACCTGCTGGCCACAGTCCTTAGCTGAGCTTGTTCAGATACATGTAAGGACAGACAAGTGGATCTTGTGTGACTTGGTCTGGGTGATCCTGCTGTTGCAGGCGGATTGGACTAGATGATCTTTCGAGGTCCCTTCCAATCCCTAATGATTCTATGATCTCACAGTGAATGATGATGAGAATGATCCTCAAAGAAGCCTAACTTAGCTTCAGGAAAAGTGCTGGCATTTCTATTTCTTAAATATAAATATGAACTATTTCCTGGGCCATATTCTAACAGTTTTGAGTTTTATCTATGAAAACATTGTCCTACAACTCTTTTCTATAATACAGTGTGAAATCCAGTAACGTAAAGATCACAGAATCACACAACATTACCGATTGGAAGTGACCTCGAAAGATCATCTAGTCCAATCCCCCTGCCAGGGCAGGATCAACTAGACCCAGTCGCACAGGAACGTATCCAAGATCAGCTAATAAATATTTTGCCATTTGAGAAGGAAACACTATGAAAGAGCAAAATGAAATCAATTCATTTCCTTTAAATATGAAACTCTTTTCTGTTTAGCAAACACAGACAGCGATGTAAATGCATAGTGTTTTTATGGGGATGGACTGCAGCCATTTAATGAGCTCTCCACTTGAAATGTGCAGCAGCAGGTTGTGCTCAGGAAAGAGCAGAAAGTTACAGAAGATGAGAAATACTGTGGACTCAGACCAATCTACCCTATGAAGCACAATAATACTATCAGAATCACTGAACTGTTGGAGGTGGACAGGAACTCAAGACACCAAGCACATAGCACAAGGCTGCATCCAAGTGGGATCTGAATATCTACAGAGAAGGTATCTCCACAACCTCTCTGGGCAGCCTCTTCCAGTGCTTTAGGACTTGAACTATAAGGAAGTTTTTCATTATGTCTAAATGAAACTTCTTGTGTCCCAGTTTGTGCCCAGTGCTCCCTCTCCTGAAAGCAGTCTGGCACCATCCTTCCTACAGCCAACCCTCAGGTATTTATATGCATGAGTAGGGCCTCCTCCCATTCTTCTCTTCTCCAGGTTAAACAGTCTCAGCTGTCTCAACCCATCCTCATAACAGAGATGTTCCAGTGCCTAATCATATCCTAACACAGGCCCTGAAGAGAAGGACGTATTACAAGGAACCCAAATCCCTCAGTGCACAAAGTTGACAGAACTGGAGTGAGTTGTAAAGCAACACTGTCAAAGCAAGCTTCCCTTGTTTGAAAGAAAGCAATGTCAACACCCAGAACAAACCAAATTGGTTAAAAAATTATTTTAAAACATTAAATTATTACCTGTAAAATGAATTTTGAGATTAATAACAACTTTGGGATACATCTGATGAAATCCTACTGATGTAAAATTTTTGCTTCCAGCATAACAAAAATACTTTGAGCCTAAAACAAACATAGTGACTATCACGTAAAGCATCAATCTTTTAAACTGCTGTTTGAAATTAGTATTTTTCCACAAGCTGAGAGCAATACACACAAAAGTGAATGTTCACATACACATATATAAATATGTGCATGAATACACACAGATACACAGATCCTTAGGGGATGGAAAGGATTGCCAGGGGTCATGAAATCCACCCCCCTGCTCAAGCAGGACCACAGAACCTAGGACAGGTCACACAGTCTCCAGACAAGGAGATTCCACAACCTTGCTGGGCAGCCAGTTCCTGTGCTGTCACCCTTACAGGAAAGAAGCTTTTCCTCATGTTGAGGTGGAAACTCCTGTGCTCCAACTGACACCCACTGCCCCTGGTCCTATCACAGGGCGCAAGTGAAAAGAGATTGTCTCTTTCTTCTTGGCACCCAGCCCTCATGGATTTATAGACAGTGATTAAGTCCTCTTGTAACCTTCTCCTCTCCAAGTGGAAAAATCCCAGGTCCCTCAATCTCCCCTCATAAGGTAAGTGCTCCTGTCCCCCAATCATCCTCGTGGCCCTCCATAAGTATATGTATTTTCTAAGCAGTTTTGATGATTTCAATAATAGTTTCTTTTCATTTTCACATTAAATTACTAGTCTACACCTCTCGCCATCATACTACTTTAGGTTTTAGAGTATATTTTCTAATATGTTCCTAAGAACTAATGAATCTACAGAGCCCTGCAAAAATAGTAAGTAAAACCCATCTAAGAAAGACTTTAGAGACATCATCAGTACCCACCACTATGCAAACACTAACTATAGTGCAGTAACTTAAGCTGGGTTTACAGCTGCTCTCTATCATCAAAGGGGTGCTAAGCACCTGAAGTAATTGATAAAACACAGCATTTCAGTTGGTCTTTATCATACAGCTACTTTGGGAGTAGAAGTAGGAGTGGAAACTAAGCCAACTGAGATTCATTCTTAAACTTCAAAATCCCTTTTTGCTGATAAAAAGGCAAGTCAGCCTCAGTCACAGCCAAGTGTATATACAGCTAAATCGTGCATTTAAGGATTCCTCATATCAAACTGGCAATATAGGAACCAAAGCAATAGCAGCTGATCACATTTTAACGATCACAATTGTTTAATGAATTGAAAACTTAATACAGCACAAAGGACTGGCTCAGCATGTTAGAAGGCGGATAGAACGTGTTGGGTTGGAAGGGACCTCCAAAGGTCATCTAGTCCAACCCCTGCTACAACAAGCAGGACCATCTCTAACTAGGACAGATTGCTCCAAGTCCCATCAAGCCTGACCTTGAATGTCTCCTGGCATCCAGTGTAACATTCTCAGTGGCTCCAGAGACATGCTGGGGTAAGGAGAAGGTCCCCACTCTCCTGTGCAGACGCTGCGTACCTGGGCTGGAGCTAGATGTTTTCATGACTGTACTCACAGTTTACTCCACAAAAACCCCACATCAATCTTTAACATCATCTAATCCAACCATTAACCTAAACCCACCAAGCTCATCACCAAACTCACAGTCCAGTTACGCTGACCCTGCCCATTCATTTTCATGGGAAGCAACTGAGATGCCACAGCAGGGAACAGCAACCTTTCCCTTGACTTGATACCCCATGCACCACAGCTGGCTGGTGCCCAGACCTGCGCTACTGGAACAGCTCTGGCCATTGCCATGCAGCATCTAGTTAGGCCCCAGAGCAGCCTCTCTTAGCCCCAGGGCTTGTGCTTGCTTGGAAAGGTTTGATATAGAGACTTCATCGGTTTCTGCGTCTTTGAAACCCTCAAGCTTGATGTATCCTTGATACCAGGGTACAAAGCCATGACATGGTTGAGCTCTCCGTGAGAAAAAAAGGAGGCCAGCTCATTGTGCACGTTTGCTAGCAGAGCAGAGGGTGGCCCAGCAGCTGCAGAAAATATGATCAAAAGAGCATCTGTCTGGTTAAAAGAAGTTTTGTTTGTTGTTTCCTCTATTTTAGTTCTCGGTCTAACAGAACACAGAGCAATGCTGGGAAGTGTAACACTGGTGAAAAGCAAAACGATTACAAGATGTTCAACAGCAGTTAATTCAATTACTTCTTGTTCTTCATGGCAAAAAGCACCATCAATCTTCTAGCATTAGGTGAAAAAGTATGATATCGTCACTGCGGGAATCCGACAAGTCCAATTAGGATTAAATTCTTCTCACTCCAGTAGCCGCTCAAACGACAAACCTGCACGTATTTGGATCACTACAAACAGGTTAAAATCAATTAGAATTGATCGATGATAATACAATTTTGAAAATTATTGAGGAAAAAAACTGCAGTATTTACAAGATTCCAACACCAAGAATATTCTGCCTAGCCCTTCTGATCCCAGGAATCTCATTAGTTTACTCTTTGATTTCATTATATTGCTTTTTAAATGTCAAATAATGTACTGGTCAGGATGTTCCACACGAAGCTTCAATTAATGCGTCTCTCAATGACTATTTTTCAAAAGTGTTACTCAAATTAAGGTTCAAATTAGTTATAGATTTTGTGCTCAGTTTAAAATATTACTACTATTCTGGTTGGTACTTTGCACTAAGTTCCATTCATCAGGCTCTTTCGGAAGAACAACTTAAAGGAACCTTTAACGTCTTATTCTGCTGTCCCTTCACGGGATTAAGTTTCTGCAACAGCAGGCTGTCCTGAGAAAAATGAAGGACAGGAAATAGAAACACCCTGTTCCAAAGGACTCCGTGTGTGTCATTTTAGGTTCCAGTATCATCACTAGCAGCACGAGACTAATGGCTTCAATGCATTTTAGTGGGACCTAGACCACACACCCAAACATATCAAAGCAAGGTTATCCAGTCTCAGAACATATGGAATTAATTTCACTGCAGCACAGATCACTGCTGTGAAGAGGTAAGATGAAAAATTAATTCCTTAGGTCAAAAGAAGGAGATCTACCACAGAACAGGGCATTGGAGATGAAGATTTAAATTTAAATTCAGCCAACAACAAGACAAAAAAAAAGCTCCTCTCAGCTCCAGGTCAGACTCCCTCTGTCCAAGGCTGGGCCAAGCAGCCCCTTTGTGATAAACATATTTAAGAGGGGGTAAACTGGTTGGACAAGGGACCTTTCTGTTTGGCAGGCTTTTGGTTGAGAATCCTTTTGTTTTTGCAGCTCCTTTTTGTTTTGATGGGGAAGGAAGAGGGAGACATGTGGCCATGGGAAATAGGAGGAAAGATGTACTGGAGCAGACATTCCCTTTTGGCTCATAGTGAGAGCACAAGCTGAGCCTCTGCAGTCCTCAGAGATCATTACTGGAGAAGAGTGCCTACAGCCCAAGGAAGAGAGCACACTGGAGCAGGGGCTGGGTCCTAAAAGAGGCCATGGCTCTGAGGGAGACTAGACAGGACTCGTTTATTCCTGGGGGAACTGCAGCATGCAGAAGACCCCCATGCTAGTAGGAGAAATTCATGGAGGACTGTCTCCTATGGGAGGAACATCATGTTGACACAGGAGAGGACTCTAGGTAGTTTTTCCCCTGAGGAGGAAGATGCTACACAATGGATTTAGACTGGCCATAACATCTATCCCCTGTTACTCTCCTCCCTGAACCACTTTGAATGAAGGAGGTAGCCAGGCCTGGCGAAAAGGGAGGGGTGGGGGTCAGGTGCATTTAAGAACCAGCTGTATCTCTCACTGTCCTACTATTTAATGAATTAGCAGTTGATTTTGTTGTTTAAATTGAACAGATTTTGTTTTCTCTAAGTCTTTTGTCTGTGACCATAAAAGATGAGTGAGCCCTCCCTGTTCTTTGTCTGGACCCTCAAGCCTTCCATCCAATCTTCTCCTTTCCCTGAGGGTAGGAGTGCATGGCCCTGTCTGGCAGCCAGGTTGGTTTAGCCCATGACTAACAAACAGTAATTCTGTGGAAGGAAAACAATCCTCATAGGTAAGCATATGTAGAAAGCAATACAGAGAGAAAATACAGGAGCTTCCTGGTATTTCTAGTGGAGTGACTGGAGTTTTCCCTCTCTGCATTAATTCATAGTTGCATAAACCAATACAAAGTAAACTAACTAATAATAACGAAACTAAATAACTGACATTACAACAATGTTTGAAATACTTTTAAAATTTACTAAACATTTGTCAAAGTGTCCAGCCTGGTCCTCAGGCAAAGCAATAACGGAGCTATTTGGAAAGCACCGGGGACTATAAGTGTACGTTCTGAGAGCATTAAGCAATAGGAACAGCCTGGCAGACCTTCCACAAATATTTGAAAATGTAGTTACACAAACCCCCCCCCAACATCAAACCCCAGCCTCTGACTCAAGATCATGTCAGTTTTCACTTGATCAGTCCAAATCACACAGTATCCCATGTGAAATGGAACCCAATCGCTCTATCTAATTGCTATGATAATTATTCTCAGATACTGGAAGAATGAGAACGGTCCATCTGTGAAGGAATTCAGAGCTGCATCACATAATAATTTTGGAAAAAATGAATCTGCTCAGGATGTGGGAGAGAATACATGTGTGTGCATCTGTCTCTTTCAGTCTAGAGAAGAGGAGGCTGAGAGAGGAGACCTTCTTGCTCTCTACAGCTACCCAAAAAGAGGCTGGTACTGGTCTCTTCTCCCAAATTACTAATGATAGGACAAGAGGAAATGGCCTCAAGTTGTATCAGGGGAGCTTTAGATTGGATCTTAGGAAGAAGTTCTTTCCTGAGAGAGTGGTTGGGCACTGGACGAGACTGCCCAGAGAGGTGGTGAAGTTTCCCATCCCTGCAGGTGTTTAAAACCCAAGCAGAGTAGCTAGAGCACTTGAGGCCGTGGTGTAGGGGTTAGGGAGCTGTTGGGATGAGGGCTGGACTTGCTGCTCCTGGAGGTCCTTTCCAGCCATAATCACAGAATCACTGAGGCTGGAAAAAACCTCAAAGATAATCAAGCCCAGCTGATGACCTAACAGCAGCACAACCTAAACCAGGTCACCAAGTGCCATATCCAGTCTTTTCTCAAACACCTCCAGGGATGGGGACTCCACCACGTCCCTGGGCAGTCCATTCCAGGGTCCGATCACCCTTTCTGTGAGGAAGTGCTTGCTAAAGAATTCTATGGTTCTGTGGGGATAGTGCTCTAATGTACTTTCAGAGCATCAAAGTACCCATCGATGCATCTCTAAACCAGAGAAAATATTAAGTGATAAATTGTCAAGGTTTTCTATGTTATACAGTAAAAAATCTGTGAGACAGAAGAGTACTTGCCAGTAAAAGATAAGTAGTCATCCTTATTTGGGGTCATATTTAGACATGGCTCTAAGGCCCTATTGTTTATGGGAACTCCTGCTCTTACAGAAAATATTCAGTCTATTTGGAGCCTTCTGTTTGCTGCGCAACCCTATTAATTCAGAGTAAACAGTCACAATTTTAAGGAATCATCTGAGGAAGCATTTGTTGGTAAGCAGACATAAGACCACAAAGTATTTTGTTCCAAATAGACTTTGATCAACTTAACTCAAGCACAGCTTTATAAATAATGCTCCCACCCATTACTGCGGCAGATTAAGTGACCAGGTTATTATCTGACTCCTACTTTCTCCTCTACTGCGACAGATGTTGTCTTTTTCCCTGTTAGTGTCGCCAAGACATCTGCACATTCAAGTTCATTTATTAAAATTGAATTACTGTAATTCCTGTCCTTGCTTGGATCATATTTTTCTCTGCCCGTGCCTGTTCAGAATTTCACTGCAAAGATCACTGCTGCTTCCCATCTCCTTACTGCTTCTTTGCCTTTATAACATCCAGTACAAGCACCTCGTCTTCATAAAAGTCGCTTGCAGTCTACCCAAGCTCGCTTATCTCAGCCTACTGTGAACTCTGCTATCTCTAGCTGGCTTCAGATACCAATCCCCAGTCTCCACCAGACCTGCACAAAAACCTATGCTAATTCTCAGCTAAGATATCCGCACTGCCCTACAGAACCTCGCTGTAGACACCGCGCTGACCTATAATACCTCACTGGCCCCTTGGCATTCACCCCAAAAGGTCGTAACTGCATTTTTAGGGACATTCTTGAGCATCTTTTACACAGCAGCTTGACAAACAGGTTTCTGTTGAACCAAAATTGCTTGATTAATGTAAGTAACACAATGACAAAACACAGTAAAGAGATTGTAGATCAGTAAGAACCACGTTTTCCTAGTCTATCTCTAAAGAACATCACTGTTTTTCCTCCTGACAAACAGAAATGTCACTTTTGTTGTGATTAGTACACCTTGCTCTCACAAGCCATAATTTGTCCAACCAGATTAGCTTGTTTTGTTCGGAAACAAACCTCCTGTGAAACCTGAAATTCTCAATCCTCTTTTCCTTCCACTGCTGGCTAAATCAATACTGTAATAGATGGACTCTCAGTAGAAAGCTGCCTCACTTTTGACAATGCAAGTGGCCAAATACACGCAGGCAGCTTAGGTACCGTCTTGTCAAGCCTGGTTCCACAACAGTGTCGACCTTGTACATCCCTAGATACCTGGAGCTATTGAATGATCTTCCTGCACTATCCTCCAGGCTAGCAACTTCAGATAAATTCAGCCACAACGGATAAGATCGGTTTGAACAGTTTCAGTGTTTGAATAATTCAGGTAGATCCTTTGTACTTATTGCTACAAAACCATTCCAAAGTCTGTGGAGGAGACAAGACTACTTTAAAATGTAAAACATATGCAACTCCTTTAACTAAGACTTCAGTCTTGCCAGAGATGACAAGATACTCTGCTGACATACAGATAATTTGTGCTAAACCTTACCTTGCAAATTAAAACTAGAAACACTGCATTTTAATCTAACCCAGGAAACTGCAAACAAAATACTAAGTGCTGATGCTTCCACTACCAACAAGGCATTTGATAAAACGAAATTGAAACTTAGGAAACACACAAAAGAAGATCCCCTCTTCTGTCTCAGAGCAACTGTTAAATCTGCCAATCATGTTGGAAGCAGGCACTGTATTTTATTGGAATCTTAGATTGCTCACAGTCCTGAGTTATTTTATAGCAAGGATGCAAACAGATATCAGTGCTGTAACAATTAATATCAGTTCAGCAGCAGTAGGAATAACTGAAGGATAAATACAAGATGGAACTTCTTCACAGTGACGGTGACAGAGCACTGGAACAGGCTGCCCAGGGGAGTTGTGGAGTCTCCTTCCGGGAGACGTTTAAAACCCGCCTGGATGTGTTCCTGTGTGACTTGGTCTAGGTGATCCTGCTGTGTCAGGGGGATTGGACTAGATGATCTTTCGAGGTCCTTTCCAATCCCTAATGATTCTATGATAAGGACACTGATACTCAGACAGTGTTTCTCATTTTGCATAATGTTTCTTGGCTTTGCTGCCACCTGCAGCAAAACGGAGCATGAAAGCCCAGTTTAGATCTACTCAGAAAACTGGTGAATTTAGGTAATGAAGAGGGAGTAGAAAATAACAACGCAGAAATCAATAGTAAGTGTACTACTAATAGTACACCTTTTCATAGAATCATAGAATCACAGAATCGTTAGGGATCACAGAATCTTTAGAGATTGGAAGGGACCTCGAAAGATCATCCAGTCCAATCCCCCTGACACAGCAGGATCACCTAGACCAAGTCACACAGGAACACATCCAGGTGGGTTTAAACATCTCCAGTGAATGCGACTCCAAAACCCGCCGGGCAGCCTAAAATATTTTATGAGGGGAAAAAAAGGGTATCAAAGAAGATCAATATATACGTTTATTTAAAGAGATTAAAAATCACTTGAAATCATGTAGCATTGAAGCACATATACCTACAGAATTATTTAGAGTTTCCAAAGCATCATTTCCCATTTAAAATATTTAAATCCTACATATCATAGAATCCTAGAATGGCCAGAGTTGGAAGGGACATTAAAGATCCTCTTGTTCCTACCCCCCTGCACAGGCAGGGACACGTTCACTAGAGCAGGTTGCTCAAGGTCTGAGCCAACCTTGAACACTGCCAGGGATGTGGCAGCCACAACTTCCTTGGGCAACCTGTTCCAACAACTTAGCACCCTCCCAGCAAAGAATGTCTTGTCCAACCTCGATCTCCCATCTTCAAGTCTGTAACCCTTTCTCCTTGCAATGCATCTGTGTCAAAAGCCCTTCCCCAGTTTTCTTGTAGCTCCCTTCAGAGACTCTAAAGCTGCTCTATGGTCACCTTATATTTCCTTTATATTTAAGTGCTTATATTTAAGTGCTTATCTTTTAGGGTATTCTGCTTGTGGGGTTTTGTGAGTGGTTTTTTATTGTTAAAAATAACCCAAACAATGTCATTTTTGAACACAGATTTCAGAGCTCAAAGTAAGTGCTTAGTTAGGCAACTTATTAAAACAGTGCTAGTGAGAATAGAACAGTTCTTCTGGATGGGACGTACCAATGATTATCTAGTTTAACAAATAAAGACATACCTTTGAAAAATATGTGTGTCATAGAATCATGGAACCATAGAATCATCAGGGATTGGAAGGGACCATAACGTGTGATTTTTTGAAGTGACAAGGTATCAGATCAAATAAAAGAAAAGCAACATATAAGCAAGATACCACTTTTGAGAGAAGTTCTTCTCCCCCTCTACTCTGCACTGCTGAGACCACATCTGGAGTATTGTGTCCACTTCTGGGCCCATAACATTCTGTGATTCTGCCCTGTTAGTGACTTATTTGGGATACGTGACTCTGCACTTATAATCCCCCACCATACATATCTAAAGAAGAGTTTGCTGGATTGCATCCTTTCCTCCCATGGGACAAAAGGGAATTTAGTTCAGTGGCTGCACCTGTCCAAAGACCAAGGCAGTGGTTCTTGGCAGTTTAATTTACCCTACAAAAATCTTTACCTTTACAGCTTCATTTCAAATATTTCACAAGCAGCTTTCGGTTGTGTGTTTGTTTGGGGTTTTTTTTGGTAGACTGGATCCAAGAGTTGATTGATGACATCTAGTTGAATATTTTTCTTCCACACTAACCTTTGTCAAAAAGACAGCTTCTAAGGACAACAGAGCGAGAGGCCTTTGACTGCATCCAGCATTCTGAACTGCTGAGCAAAGTCTTAGAGGTTTATAGCTTTAGAATACTTCTCAAAGACCCCAGCTGAGGTTGTGACCCTTCCAGGCTGAGTACCGCGTAAGTATAAATGAAAAGTCATGCTCCGAGGAGTCTGTGAGCTTATCTTTTCCATCAAAGGTAATCTAGCTCCTTGGCAGTACATTCAGATTTGGTTTCAAACCAAAATAAAAAGAAACCTCAGCTGATCATCTGTTTGGTTTCACTCCATGAATTCCCAACAATTTACACAGAAGCAGACGTTCAGAAAAGAGAGGAAAAGAGACCAGAAACACAGCACTGGATCCGGATTTTCATGTGGTCAATTGTGTGATGCAAGCTGAAAGGAGAAAAATGCTGCTTCCATGGAAACACCTGGTGAGACAGGAGAGCAGAAAGCCAAAAGCATTTTCCCTGCGGAGCCTGTAGAGACCATCACAGAAGTAGTTAATAACTAGGACCTGTTGTTCCCTTGGGATTGTCCTGTAGCTGCTGCTCAGCCCAGCCTGCATCAGACTTACTTGCACTGGGCACAAACAGGCGAGCTGGATGCTCATCTAAAGGCTCCCTAAACAAAATAAACATGAAGCCACACACTAACAGTAACAGCAGTTTGATTTTTGCTGGAAATCCTTCTCATACCAGTTTCTGAACAAACTCACTCATTGAGTTTAGAGAGATAGATTTATATTGAGAACCAGCGCAAACGAAATGTGAAATGAAAGCAAAACACGTTCTCATTTTCAGCAGGGACCAAGGAATTACGTCTGGTTTAAAAAAGAGCAGCAAAGAATATTAAATTTGTGGAAGGGTAACCACAGAGACTTGAAGGTTTTATTAATGGAAAAAGAGAAAAGACATTCTCTTTGTTCCTATTAAATATTGCAAAACAGAGCTTTAAGAAACTAAGAGGAAGGTGTTTTCTTTTTTGCTGAGAAGGATCACTGCTTCAAAGAGTGCTGCTTTTATTTTTAGGGTAGCTTCAAACAAAAGACCTTAACTGAAACACAGCAAACTGTACCTAGGCATCCTCTATCATTCCAAATGGTAAGAACTAAAGGATGAAAACCCCCCACAAACCTCTTGCTTGCTGTGTTGCTCTTATTTTGTGCCTCAACGGGAAGAGGATGACAGATGGAAGTATAAAGTGTGTTTACTCATATCAGGCTTTGATATGCAAATGGTTGTTCTGAAAGAATGAGAAATACACTGACCAGCACACATGCCTTCAGCAGAGGAGCATCACAACCTGAGGGAGAAGAGAGATAAACACTCCTGGGCAGATGCGTTGTGAATACTGACTATAACAAGTGCCGTGACAACACGATGTTGAGGGGAGTGTTATGTTTTGAAATAGAAGATCTTGACCTGTTTAAATGCAAAGAGTAGAAGAGTGGAACACCTCGGGGATGCTGCTAATAAATTAATTCCTTCTGCTTTTTTTAAAAGTAAATTTCAGTGCACTGGGAATTCTGTTCTATGACACTTGAAACGAAGCAGAAAAGAGCTAACTCCAGCTTCATAAGGTTTGCCTTCAGAACTGGTGTTTCGTCAGGCAATGAAGAGGTATCAGTTGATTTACAGTTGATCTGTGGGCATTATCCTCAAATCCTGTTCTGAATCACTGGCTGGTTGGGCCAAAGCACCTCCATGAGCTGTATGGGGAATCAGAGAAGCCTGGCCTCTCACACTTTCCAGCACAGTGTGTTTCTGACAAGGATGAGCAACACCTGACCCAAACTGCTTCAAAGTTCGTGATCTCATTAAAAAAAAGGAAAGCTAACAAAAAACCTCAAAGAGCTGCTAATCATAGAATCATTAGGGATTGGAAGGGACCTTGAAAGATCATCCAGTCCAATCCCCCTGCCACAGCAGGATCACCTAGACCAAGGCGCACAGGAACACGTCCAGGCGGGTTTTAAATGCCTCCAGAGAAGGAGACTCCACAAACCCCCTGGGCAGCCTGTTCCAGTGCTCTGTCACCCTCACTGGGAACAAGCTCCTTCTGACATTTATGTGGAACCTCCTCTGTTCCATCTCACACCCATTGCCCCTTGTCCTATCACTAGATGAAGGTCCTTGCTGTAAATCTGTGGTGAAGCCACATCCACTCAACATGTTTTCCACATGTGAAAATCCACTCCTGCTTTGCTTTCCACTCCCCTACAGTACAGAGCTTGGATGCAGAACAAATGCTCCATGAAGCTCAGAGTACAGCAGCACAGTAGAATTTCAGAACCAATAAAAATACTTTAAAACATGTAGCAAGGACTCAACAATAATGGTTTTTAGCCAGTGGTGTTAATGGGTTATTAAACAAGATGACTTGAATGAGAAGGCCAAAATAACAGCACTTTTTAAAACCTACTCAATAACATCTCCAATGTACTCTCCAGTCAATGCTGGCAGAATAAAAAATCCTACAAATATTTTTCACAAATTACCCCTTTTTCAAGACACCTGCTGCACCTATTTGTTCACAGTGGAATTGAGGCCATTCATTTCTCTCAGTTACAATGAAACTTCCACCCTAGGACAGGTTGCTCACGTAGGTTGTGGCTGGCCCCATCCCTGGAAGTGTTCAAAGCCAGGCTGGATGAAGCCTTTGAAGCCTTGAGCAACCTGGTCTGGCAGGAGGTGTCACTGCGCATGGCAGGGGGACTGGAACTATAGGAGGTTCCATATAAACATGAGAAGGAACTTCTTCACAGTGAGAGTGACAGAGCACTGGAACAGGCTGCCCAGGGGGGTTGTGGAGTCTCCTTCTCTGGAGATGTTTAAAACCCACCTGGATGTGTTCCTGTGAGACATGGTTTAGGTGATCCTGCTGTGGCAGCGGGATTGGACTAGATGATCTTTTGAGGTCCCTTCCAATCCCTAACGTTCTGTGAGTCTGTCAATATGGAGGTCACTTCCAGCCCAGCCCATTCTGCGACACAAGTGTTTTGGGTTATTTTTAAGCAAACCAGCAAGCTGTGATTACTTGAGTAGCTTTAGGATGGAGCTTTCTCCCTTAATGACACCTGTCCTATCCATTTATTTGTTCTTCAGAATGTCCTGGCTTTATATCACTGCTGTAGTTCTCTTACAAATCAAACAACAGAAAAACCAAAGCAACCAAACAAAACTTACAAAAAAAAAACATCCAAGGAAGCACGACCCCACACCCTCCAGAAATGAAAAACAGAGTAGCTGCGAAAGACATCGGTGGGAAACTGAAAGCACTGATGCCTGGAAGTGAAAGCCAGAAGTAAACACCCCATGAACAGCATTAGTGCTGCTACTGCTCATTTCCAAAGTAACAGAGAAATTTCATTGTGTGCTTGTCCCTGAGTCTCAGGTTAAGCTGCCCTTCTGATGCTACTAACATTTGGGCAAAGAGGGACAAGGTATAAACAGCCAAACACCAGTTGCTCACGCTGCTTCTGTAACAACTACAAGAACGACACCGGAGTTTTTTCTGCATGTAGGCAACTGTAAAAATTCACAGAGATTTAGTCAAAAATCAATAGGTTGTTTTATAGCTAGTGAGCCTTCATTTATTCCTAAAGAGTAAGAAAGTCCATAAATCAGAAACTAAGATGACGGTTTTATAGGCTTCTTCTGAAGAAAATCCTTCTGTATATTATTACAGAACTTGTTTTCTGCTGCGTGTAGATATTACTGCTCAATAGGTCCCACCATTGCTTCCCATTCCATACAAATTATTTTTATTGCTACAGGGCTAGATATCAGTTGAGGAAAAAACTCACAACAAATGAAAATAACTTTAAACACTTAAACTTACAACTTCCATGCTGATGAGAAAAGGACAGAGCGCAGGGTCTGAAGCTGTGCCGGGGAGGGTTAGGTGGGATATCAGGAAGACTTTCCTCATGGAAAGGGTGACAGACTCTGGAACAGACTGCTCAGGGCAGTGGTGGAGTCTCCATCCCTGAAGGTGTTTATGGACAGATGGGATGTGGCCCTTAATGCCCTGGTCGGGTGATGTTAGGTCCTGGGCTGGGCTTGATGATCTAGGAGGTCTTTTCTGGCCTCAATAATGCCATCATTCTGTGGCATTACAGCTCTGACAACACATTTCCAATGCAGTGGTTTCTAGCTACGGAGAAGTAACCTCATGCAGAGTCAGTGCCACAATCTAGGTCAGGGGTCCTCAAACTTTTTAAACAGGGGGCCAGGTCACTGTCCCTCAGACAGTCTCGGGGGGCCGGGCTGAGAGTGGGAGGGAGAGATGGGGAACTGCCCACCTCAGCCTGGCTGAGCAGTCAGCAGGAAGAAGCCATCTGTGGCTGCTCGGCAGGGATGGGGGGTAAATACCGGTGGGCCGGGTTGGACACCCTGCGGGCTGGGGTTTGAGGACCCCTGCGAGAATCTAGTCTCTGCTACTGCGATTTCAGGACCAGAAATGCAAATGGGTCATGTCTGACAGAACACACGAGCAGAGCCTGCAGGTGCTCTGCAGCCCTTGCCTGGACACTGCGGCACTGCTAAAAAGAGGCGACAGCTAAAAAGACAGGAAGGTGTGTGGACATTATAAAATAACAGTCTTTGGTTTAGCTGGGATGGAACCCCCATGACATCTCTCATGATGCTGTGTTTGTGGTGGTAGCTGCAGGGGGTCAGTACCACACCAGTGCTCTGGCTACTGCTGAGCAGCACTCACACAGCACCAAGGCTCTCATCGATGCTAGTGATGAGGGGTGTGCCAGGCCAGCTAACCCAAACTAACTGAAGGAATCCTCTGTACTGTATGATGTTAGCCCAGACAAAAAATAGAAAGGGAAAAGCAGGCAGGGTAGGGGGCATTCAGTGATGGCATTTGTCCTCCACAGCAACTGCTTTGCAGAAAATCACCTGATGATTGAATGCAGATTATGATCTTTACTATTTGTCTTAGTGCTGTGACTGGCTTTGCTTTCTGCCTTACTTTGTTGACTTCACCTACTAGCTTCTCATTATATTTTTCTCTCCATCTCACTTTTGGGTGCTTGGCCAGCCCTGTCACACAAGCTAGTTCCCTCCTAGTCTTTCCAAGATGAAACTTTGTCTGCCTCTATTGAGGGCGGGTTTTGCACAGGGGCTGCTCTGAGTTGTAGGTGTGCCTGCACCCTCATCAGTTTCCTTCTGTGGGAACTGAAATTCAGCTTCTTGCGTCTCCATTACAGCAAGGAGTAGGAGAAATACCTGAAACACATACATCAATTCCCATCAAACACCCCAGCTAGCACAGACACCTTGACAAGACCCCAAATGAGATGCTGCCGCTGAGAAGCATCTCGCAGCAGCCAGCCCTGGGTACCTCGGCCTCCACCTCCATCACTAGGCAATTGGGAGGGAAACAATGCACCTGTTGAACTGTGGATATGGGTTTCTCAAACACACTACCAGGAGCTGTGCACAACACTAGTACAGCACAAAAGTGGAAAGAAATGAAATGATATTTCATTGTTGGCATCTGTTTATCTTGCAATATTTACACAGAAACTGACTCTATTTTTACCCTTATGAGGTACAGGGCAACCTCCGTGCTGCCTTTTAACATCATGTGGGTAGTTGTGGATCACTAGACTAGGTCATACATTTCACCAAGTCATATCATTTTATCCTCAAACAACTCGCAAGCAACATTTTCACATTTACTGTAAAAAAAAAAATATTTCAAGAGGGACACGGAACTGCTGGAGGAGTCCAGAGTAGAGCAACGAGGATGATGAAGGAAGTGGAGCACCTCCCTTATGGGGAGAAGCTGAGGGAGCTGGGTCTCTTGAGCTTGGAGAAGTGGAGACTGAGGGGTCTCATTAATGTCTATAAATATGTGAAGGGTGGGTGTCAGGAGGATGGAGCCAGGCTCTTCTTAATGACATCTAGTGATAGGACAAGGGGCAATGGGTGTGAGATGGAACAGAGGAGGTTCCACATAAATGTCAGAAGGAGCTTGTTCCCAGTGAGGGTGACAGAGCACTGGAACAGGCTGCCCAGGGGAGTAGTGGAGTCTCCTTCTCTGGAGACATTTAAGACCCACCTGGACGTGTTCCTGTGCACCTTGGTGTAGGTGATCCTTTTGTGTCAGGGAGACTGGACTAGATGACTGAGGTCCCTTCCAATCCCAAATGCTATGATTTCTGTCTGTAAGGCTACAGTGGTTAGAAATACCTACCTTGGCAAAACCACTAAATATCCGAGGGCAGCAGTCTCCCAATTCTTTGCAAATTTTATGATTTATCTTGTGAATGCTTTCAATGCATTCTTCTTTAGCCAGGCCACCTCTTCCTTTAGAGGATGATTACATTTCACGCAGGCTTCTGCATTCAGAGTAGTTTGTGTTATGGCATTTTTAGATTTAAACACATCATCACACTATCAGTTCCAAGTTTAAAAATGTCATGAGAATACATCTGCATTTAAATGGCAGATTGCTAGCACAAAACAGCCTCTTAGAATACATTTTCCCCACAACTTGTCTTCATATGTCGCTCATTTTTATGTCTAGAAACCCCAGATACCCAAACCACACAAAGAATTGCTGCATAAGTATTACATCACATTTACTGAGGCTTACAAAGGTGGTTGTGCCCACTGATCCCCGTAAGTGGTGTCGTGCTTCCAATCTGAGCCTATACAACCATTTAACAGCTATGAAGCTGATGACTAGACTTTCTCATCACTGTATTTGCACACACAAATTAACAATTACTGCGTCAACCACTGACTTGATTGTGATTTGCATGACCTTAGTGGGAACTGACCACTCATTTCCTTTTGAAATGACAAAACTTTAACTCATTGCCCCTAAATGGCATCATCTCCCTATCCCCAAATGGTAAAAAACACCCTGTTGGGTTCCTAACCCAGAGATGTCAATTCCTAAATGACAACACTAAACATTCAGAGGTTAGTGTGTAGAAGTGCCATGTGCACACATCAGCACTGCAAGAACTAAGATTTAGTCTTAAACTACCAATAAACAGTAAAGAATAAGCGAGGGCTGTTACAAGTTCAAAGGGCCTGACTACGTTATCTTGGTTTCTCCTTGGATTCACCCTAATTACTGCATCAGAAAACCAGCCTCAGCAACAGGAGACATCAACAAAATGATGCCCCAGGCTTCCCAGGCTGAAACATGCATCGGTTTCAGAAAAACTCTGCACAATGTAATTAATTAGTGCTGTTTTCATCAAAGTTTCTAAACAACCTCTTAAAAACCCACAGAACACAGTAAGTCAACATAGAATCATTAGGGATTGGAAGGGACCTCAAAAGATCATCCAGTCCAATCCCCCTGCCACAGCAGGATCACCCAGACCAAGTCACACATGAACACATCCAGGCAGGTCTTAAATGTCTCCAGGGAAGGAGACTCCACAACCTCCCTGGGCAGCCCCTTCCAGTGCTCTGTCACCCTTAATGGGAAGAAGCTCCTTCTGATATTTATGTGGAACCTCCTGTGTTCCAGCTTGCACCCACTACCCCTTGTCCTATCACCAGATGACACTGAGAAGAGTCTGGCTCCACCCTCCTGACACCCACCCTTCCCATGTTTATAGACATGAATGAGGTCAGCCCTCATCTATCATTGCATTCACAGTCTATATATAAAGTGGGGCTTTTTAGCATCTACACTATGCTTAATATTTCTACTTAATGTTTCTGAAGGAAAGCACTTCCAAATATACAGACTGTACGTAAAAAAAAGAACCAAACAAAACCCCCTCACATTTTCCCTCAGAACTTTCCTGTGAAGAGGATTTACTGAGAATTGAAAGACATGTTATAAATTGAAATTCCTTGAAAGCACAGAATTTCTCTCTTACTAACATCACAGAATCACAGAATCATTCAAGTTGGAAAAAACCCTTGGGATCATCGAGCCCAACCGTCAACCTGACTCTACAAGGTCACCCCTAAACTAGATCCCCCAACACTACATCTAAGTGACTTTTAAACACAACCAGGGATGGGGACTCAACCACCACCCTGGACAGCCCATTCCAGTGTCTGACCACTCTCTTCATGAAGAATTTCTTCCTGGTGTCTAATGTGAGACCTCCCCTGTTGAAGCTTGAAGCCCTTCCCTCCTGTTGCTAGAGACCTGTGCAAAGAGACCAGCACTCACATCTCTACGTCATCTTTTCAGGTAGTTGCAGGAGTTATGAGGTGTCCCATAGCCTCCTCTTCCTCAAACTAAACAGCCTCAACTCTCTCCATCTCTCCTGATAAGATTTATTCTCCAGGCCCTGCACCAGCTTTGTTGCCCTCCTCTGCACTCGCTCCAGCACCTCGATGTCTCCCTTGTACTGAGGTGCCCAAAATACATAGTTTGTCATGACCTGCTACCTATGGTAACTGCATGTGGAATTTTAAGCACCTGAGACAAATCTGCAAGGTAACAGCAACGCACGATTCAGAAAAAAAGGTGCATGCAGAGGTAATAAAATTATTCGTTTACTGAGAGTCAAAGAATCCCTACTCTGACTTGGAAAAAAAAGAAAAAGCAAGCACATATAATTCTACTTTGGGTTTTGCCTTTACTGGCATCTTAAACACTACAAACCAACGGTGTCTTCATTCTTCTGGGTGTCTCCCTGGGGTCTTTACTGCCTCCTGATTTGGTGCCACTTTGGAGCTTCTTTTATATTTTCAGTAAAGTGTAGTCGAAAATTTATTCTGAGTTAGGAATAAAAAGTACTTCTACATCTTCAACTATTATTCCAGTCTCTAATGTACAAATGATTCAACTCTAGAATTCTCTGTATCCCCGTGAAAGTATCTTGTGTAAGATTTCTTCACCAGGGAATAATTTTGTATTATATCACATTTTTTTAAAAATCTGTTTCTCTCTAGTATTGCTTTAAAACAATTGCAAACAGAATTGTAATGGGTGAGCTGCTGGAGAGAGACCAGCATAGAGCAACGAGGATGATGAAGGCAGTGGAGCACCTCCCTTATGAGGAGAGGCTGAGGGAGCTGGGTCTCTAGAGCTTGGAGGAGACTGAGGGGTGACCTCATTAATGTCTATAAATATGTGAAGGGGGGGTGTCAGGAGGATGGAACCAGGCTCTTCGCAATGTTATCTAGTGATAGGATATGGGGCAATGGGTGTGAGCTGGAACATAGGAGGTTCCATATAAATATGAGAAGGAGCTTCTTCCCAGTGAGGGTGACAGAGCACTGGAACAGGCTGCCCAGGGACCTTGTGGGGTCTCCTTCATTGGAGATGTTTAAATCCCTCCTAGATCCGTTCCTGTGCGACTTGGTCTAGGTGATCCTGCTGTGGCAGCGGGATTGGCCTAGATGATCTTTCAAGGTCCCTTCCAATCCCTAATGATTCTGAGATTCTATGAATATGATGGTAAATACAACAACAAATATAACTACTAAGATCATATTAAACAAGTGACATAAATACTTCAGGGCACAAGAATTTTTCGGGACACTAGAATGCTTTGTACATTTGGATGGAGGATTGTACTCCCTGCCCCATCTCAGTTTCTGGCCTAAACTGCTGGTACACGGTGACATTAGCATATATAATTCAAATGACTTTCAAATATGGCTCCTCAAAGTTGTCTGTAGAATGGTTCAGTTTGGAAGGGACCTCAGAGATCATCTAGTTTCACTCTCACTAGAGTAGACTGCTCAGGCCCCCCCACAATCTGGCCTTAAATACTTCCAAGGAGGGAGCATTCACATCATCCTGGGTAAGCTGTTCCAGTGCGTCAACACCTTTATAGTGTGGAATGTTTTACTTAGATCTGATCTAGATCTATCTTTTACCAGCTTAAAACTGTTCCCCCTTGTCCTATCACTACAGAGCTTTGTAAAAAGTCTCTCTCAAGCTTTCCTGCAGTCCTCCCCTTCTTCAGGAAGGCAGCTATAAGGTCCTACCTTGAAGAGGACCCTCCCTTCTTCTCCAGGCTGAACAATCCCAGCTCTTTCAGCCTGTCCTCATAGGAGAGGTGTTCCAGCTCTCTGATCATTCTCATGGCCCTCCTCTAGACTTACTGCAACAGTTCCATGTCCTCCTTATATTAGGGACTTCAGTAGGATGCGGTAGTCCAGGTGGGGTTCTCAAGAGCAGAGCAGAGAGGGAGAATCACCTCCCTTGACCTGCTGGTCACTTTTTATCTATCCCAGGACACAGATGGCCTTCTGTACTGTGCTCACACATTGCTGGCTCATGCTGAGCTTCTTCTCTACCAACACCCCCAAGTCCTTCTCACCTGGACTGCTCTCAGTCTGTCCATTCTGACTCTGTATTTTTACCTTGAAGATTAGTTTACAGCAAAAACTGAAATGATAGAATCACAGAATCATTTGGGATTGGAAGGCACCTCGAAAGATCATCTAGCCCAATCCCCCTGCCACAGCAGGATCACCTAGACCAAGTCACACAGGAACACATCCAGGTGGGTTTTAAATGTCTCCAGAGAAGAAGACTCCACAACCCCTCTGGGGTAGCCTGTTCCAGTGCTCCGTTACCCTCTCTGTGAAGAAGCTCCTTCTGGTATTTGTATGAAACCTCCTAAACCTCAGTTTTGACTCTACACAGAAGGTATATTGCTATTAAATTTCCTGTTCCACGGGGACTTTATTAGGGCTGCTACTGAAATGTGCATAATTTTAATTAGAATTAACACTTTCATCTTGTTTATGAGTACATGTAAGATAAGCTTTGAAATATCTGACATCTGGGAATACTGTCGAGTTGTCACAGCAAAATTAAGACGTTTCACACACGTAACTGGTATTATTATATAACAGCAAGATCTCAAATAACTAAACATTCATTGTTAGCATTTGGAGTAGAATTTCTCTAGGCACACATTTCTATGTCCTGTGGGACTTTGCTCATGCTTTGATCACTATCACTTTGAAGCAAGGCTTCTTTAAAGAGAGACATTTCAAGCGCAGTCCTTGACTCTGTTAGAGTTTTGCTGGTAGGTATGAGACCTGTTTTACATAATTTATTCAGCTGTTAGCAGATATGTGCCTAGAACAGCACGAGCTTACTGCAGTGGGTTTGTTCTCAAGGATCACCTTCCTTTGCCAAGGTATTTACTTTGCAAGATGGAAAGATTTATAGATATTACTGTTCAAAAGACCACCATCACCAGGTAAGGCACCTGTTACGAACTCAAGATTCTTTCTCACAAAATATTCTCCTGTGATTTGATGGGACTCTTAAAAGTGTAAGCAAGAGGGGGTGAAAGAAGGGAATAAGCCAAACCAAACAAAAAACAACCCACAAAACCCATCAAGAAAAGGACTGTCAGCACATTGACTACAACACTATGGGTCTGAATTACTGAAATGCATCAGACAATAAATCAATCTCTGTTAATTTACACCTTAAGATCTACTTTGATCTCCAGATCTATTTCCACTTGGTTATGACAACTCTTACACATGACTGATATGATGGATGAGGTCCAGGTGACAGGGAACACTCTGGTGACCAGGTCTAAGGCAAAGTCTCCATGACTTGCTGGTGAGGAAAGGGAGCAGTGACCAGCAGCTCTGGCCTCAGAGAAGGAGCTAAGAAGGGGGTAATAAACAGCAGGAGAATGGCTTCTGAGAGAGTAGTCATGGGAAGTGCTCCAGCAGGAGCTGCCTCCATAGGCCACTCAGAACCACTTTCCACTGCAGCTGAATCAATATCAAGACACATTAAAATTATAGTTAAGAAGTTGCTGTGAACCATCAGCTGTGACAGCAGCATTTAAAATCCATATTACAACACACTATCAACTGCATAAACCTGTAAGGAAAAGGTAATATACAGCAAGCAGTAAGAACCATCTCTAATTTCTATGGGCTATGTTTTCTTCCATACCCAAGCTACAGACACTAAACACGTAATGAACACCCAAGTTCCTTAAAGGAACACAGCTGGACATCAACGTTCAGCATCCACATGGTATGTTCCTGCCCTCAAACATGAACATTTGTGAATCTTATGTGGTAAAAACTTTTTAGAAATATTTCCTGTACAGTAGCCTGGTCTTCTACTCTGACAAGTCCACTTTCACATTTAGAAAACGATTTTGTCTTAGAAATACATCAGGGAGTAAACAGCATGCACGCTCCTCAACCAAGAAGAAATGACTTACACCCCTTTACAAACTGCATTTCTTGGCAGACTATTCGTACTTCAGAACATTAATGAATTAATTAAACATAAAATCACTTGCACATCTATCAAGCTGAAGGTGTTGAGCTTTCCTTGCACAACAGGGGACAGAGGGCCATGTGCAATCCTCACTCTCTGATGCTACATCAATCTCCAGGACATGTTTCACCCAAGCACTGGTGTGGGAGTCACATTTCTGCCCCCTCATAATGTATTGTCGTGTAAACCCTGACTTAAACTACCAAGGACAGAAAAATTTCTGTATCTGAATCTCAACCTTCACGGGAGTTTTCCTTCCTCTCCCTTTTCTCTTATACAACAGCATAAGTCAAAACTCTTGCAATGAATACTATTGCATTTTGCCATCTAATTTTCTCCATTTTTGTTCTTCCTTCCATTTGCTTTCAGCTCCCTTTCCACTGAGCTTCTGAGTAGCTTCCAAAGTGCCTTGCTTGAATACAACAGACCTTGTATGGTGGGTGGCTTCTGCGAACCTTTAAAACACCATTGCCCTTGACATCTAAGTTAGTCCATGGCACAGAATGACTCCATGTTCTGTGTCAACCTTGCTGTGAAAAACAAATGCTTTTGATGTTAGTATCAACCCTAAATTTTAGGAAGAAAAGGATAAGTGAGTTGGCTCAGGCAAATCACATCTCACTTGCATTCTTACCAGGAGTTACAAAAAGCAAATCTATGTCGACTTTTAAAATGCTCATTACGTGTCATTTTGTATTCAAGGCAAGCTCTGTGAGAAATGTCTTTGTGCAGTTACTTTCCTTCTGCTTCTGATTCCCAGACTAGACTATCCAACAGGAAACCCTTTATTGATTGCTTTTGAAATTACATTTCTCAGCATAAATGTTTTAATAATTGACTGAATAAAATGACGGGAAACCTCTACGGGAACAGTTCCATTACAGAACGTGTTTTATGTTTTATTTGTGAATGTGCTACTGATTAATAACTTGCCTCGGAGGAAGTGCTAGTGATTATCTTCAGATTTTGCAGCTCTACTTTATGAGTTCGCAAAGAGACATTATCTATATTGAAATAATAGTAATATTCTAAAACGTTTCAATTATTTTCAACTATAAATTTAAGTGCTTGTGCTCAACAGCAGCATGAGAAAAAACCTCTTGAATAGAAAAGTTATCAAATTCCTAGATTCTGTGAAATTGAGAATTGTCTGAACATTTATATGCATGCACACTCAAAGAGTTAGCAGAAAACTGAAATTTCTTATCATTATTTAAAAAAAAAATCCACCACCTTCTGTAGAGTAAAATCACAAAACTTTAGGGACTGGGAGGGACCTCGAAAGACCATCCAGTCCAATCCCCCTGCCACAGCAAGATCACCTAGACCAAGTTGCACAGGAACAGGGGTTACTGAGATCCAGAAATTATAAACTTCCCATTTGAAGTGTCTGTTCCATGTTTTATTCAGTTTCAGGGAGCTTGAAACTGAACAGGAGAGACTGTCAGGTGACAATAGAGAGCCTGTTAATGTAGCATCATGGTCGTGCTCCTGTGTGACTTGGTGTAGGTGATCCTGCTGTGGCAAGGGGACTGGACTAGATGATCTTTGGAGGTCCCTTCCAATCCCTAATGATCCTATGATTCTATGGCCTGCTAGGTTTTAAATGTCTCCAGAGAAGGAGATTCCACAAACCCCTTGGGCAGCCCTATCCAGTGATCCACAGATCACTGTGACAAAGACCCTTCTCATATTGATGTGTTTAAATTTGTTTGCTGTCTTTTCATTGCAGTGTTTTGATATCTATGTCTCAGGGTCACAAAATTCAGAAAATGTCTTGATTTTTTTTAATGATCTTTGTGTTTGGGCTTTTTGTACTACAAAAAAAGAGTTGGCATTTAATCAAATAATCAAGTGCAACAGTCTTCAATGAGTTAGCGGCCAGAAAAATCTCAATACCATATAAACTCACAGAATCATTGAATCATCATGGATGGAAAGGACCTCCAAGACCATCAAGTCCAGCCCTCATCCCAACAGCTCCCTAACCCCTACAACATGGTCTCAAGTGCTCTAGCTACTCGGTTTTTAAACACCTCCAGGGTCGGGGGCAACACCACCTCCCTGGGCAGCTTGGTCCAGTGTCCAATCACTCTCTCAGCACAGAATTTCTTCCTAGGATCCAATCTAAACCTCTCATGAAGCAACTTGAGGCCATTTCCTATCATTAGTAATTTGGGAGAAGAGAGCAGCATCAGTCTTGTTATAACATCCTTTGAAGTAGCTGTAGAGAGCAAGGTCATCTCTTAGCCTGCTCTTCTCTCAACTAAATAACCCCAGTTCCTTCAGCCACTGTCCATAGGGCCTGTTTTCCAGACCTCTCTCCAGCCTCAGTGCCCTTCTCTGGCCCTGCTCCAGCCCCTCAGTGTCCTTCGGATCCTGTGGTGCCCAAAACTGGACCCAGTACTCAAGGTGTGGTCTCACAAGTGCAGAGCACAGGGGCACCATCACCTCCCTACTCCTGCTGGTTAGCTCATTCCTGATGCAGGCCAGGGCCCACTGCTGGCTCCTGTTCAGCTGGTTGTCAGCCTTTTCCACCAGGCAGTTCTCCAGCCACTCTTTCCGAAGCCTGAAGCGCTGCTGAGGATGCATGTTGGAGCTCACATCTAATCCTTTATACTTAATCTGCAATTTGTTGAGACAGTGACACAAAGGTTTGATAGAACAGTTGCAGAAGGGGTGCTGCTGCAGAGGTGAGGATTAAAAAAAAATAACGCAAAAGCCTTTTATTTAGCAAGGAAATGACACTGAAATTAAATGAACACATTGTTTGCACACTCCTGTCACATCATCCTGACACATCATGTAGAGTTATCTTGAGTAAATAAGGAGCCTTACAACAGCCACCGTAACCATATGTCCAGAATTCAGGTTCACATCGAAGCCTTGATTTTCCTAGTTGCATCGGAATAAATGATGAAGATATAACAATATTATTGTTTTCAATCCTAGGACATCACTATTTTTATTTGGAGACTGAACCCATATTTGGTATGAAACCTACTTGGTAGAAAGCAGCTTAGCTTAAAGAGTAAAAACTGTCTCTGCTTTGTGTTTGAGCACAAATCGAGAGCTTCAGAAGCAGAAGTGTGATGGTTACTCAGGTGTGTTTTGCCTCAGGTGTTGTGTTAATACATACTGTTGGATATTGATCCCACCAGCTATTCTGGATAAACAGTAGACAAAAAATTGTCAAAGAGACTGCAGTGATTAATTTTTACTGTTGTTGTGTATGACTTGGTAATGTAGCCACACGATCTGACATTAGCCTCAGCCTTTACTAACCTAGAGTGATATATCCTTGCACTGCTGAAGGAAGTACCCTTCAGGGACGTCCACATGCAAATCTTGTAATATACTGGGAATCAGAGAATCATAGAATCATTAGGGATTGGAAGGGAACCTCGGAAGATCACCTAGTCCAGTCCCCCTGACAAAGCAGGGTCACCTAGACCAAGTCACACAGNGGTGTGGTCTCGCTAGTGCAAAGCAGAGGGAGAGAAGAACCTCTCTTGATCTGCTAACCATCCCCTTCTGATCCACCCCAGGATGCTGTTGGCCATCTTGGCCACAAGAGCACACTGCTGGCTCATGGTCATCCTGCTGTCCACGAGCACCCCCACGTCCCTTTCTCCTTCACTGCTCTCCAACAGGTCTGTCCCCAGCCTATACTGGTACCTGGGGTTGTTCTTGCCCAGGTGCCAGACTCTACACTGACCCTTGTGACATTGCTTAAGTTTCATTAAATGCACCCAGGAACACCTGTGTATTCATATATCTATTCAACTGCAACACAGGAAATAACAGTGTAGGTCTACAGGTTCTTGGGCTGTAGTTGTGAAAGGGCTGGAGTTTGCAAGGGATTCCTGTGCTGTACTTGCACATTTGAGGTGCCACAAGTCATTCCTGTGCTGTACTTACACGTATGTGGTACCAGAGAATCACAGAATAATCACGGCTGGAAAGGACCTTCTAGATCACCGAGTCCAACCATACCCTACAACAACAACATCACCACCAACACCAAAAAATCCCCAAACCAAACAACAAACCCACACCCCCCAAAAAACCACTAAACCCCCAAAGACCTAAATAACTGATTGTTTGACAAACACAAACTAACCCCCTCCATGCCTGCCACTACAGCAGGGCATGACGCACCATGCCTACATGTTTCTGAAATACTTCCAGGGATGCTGACTCAACCACCTCCCTGGGATGGCTCTTCCAGGGCCTCAACACTCTTCCTGTACAGAATTTCTTCCTAATATCCAATGCAAACCTCCCCTGCCTCAACTTCAGACCATTTCCCCTGGTTTTGTTACTAGTTACTAAGGAGAAGAGGCCAACACCCACCTCTCTACAACCTCCTTTCAGGTAGTTGTAGAGGTCTCCCCTTAGCCTCCTCTTCTCCAAACTAAACCTGCCCAGCTCCCTTAGGCTCTCCTCATACAACTTGTTCTCTAAACCCCTCATGACCTTGGTAGCTCTGCTCTGGACACATTCCAGCATCTCAATGTCCTTCCTGTAATGAGGGGCCCAAAACGATTCCTGTACTGTGCTACAGTTGTGAGGTGCCACAAGGGATTCCTGTGCTGGACCACATGTGTGAGGTGTCACAAGGGATCCCTGTGTTTGTAGTTCTCATATGTGAGGTACCACAAGGGATTCCTGTGCTGGACCACATGTGTGAGGTGCCACAACGGATCCCTGTGGTGTATGACACATGTGAGGTGCCAGAGCAGGAAACAAGGATGTAGAGCTCATTCACAAATCTTTTGTAAACCCACACAGGCAGATTTCCCTGTGCAGAAGATGCTGTCTTTCAGCAATAACAATACAGTCCAAAATAAATTCCTGCTTGAGCCTTCTCCTTGGCTTGTCTGTCCCCAAATAAACTTTTAATGAAATCTGGTATTGGCACTTTCAAAGGTGGCACTTTGTCAGGAAGAGCTGCATGCCAACATAAAAGCTCCTCTCGTGCTGGTGAAAACGACAGTAACAGAAAGACTGTCAGGTTGGATGGTATGCTATGGCAAAAGGTGAAGAAGGAGCTCTCTTGCATTTCTCTCTCTGAGGAGATTTGGCCTCAAAGCATATGGCACATCCTAGAGAGGCTAACAGAAATTCTCCCTCTCTGTTCTTGGCTAATCACAGAACGTTAGGGATTGGAAAGGACCTCAAAAGATCATCCAGTCCACGACA
Source organism: Rhinopomastus cyanomelas (assembly GCA_013400115.1). Lineage (NCBI taxonomy): Eukaryota > Metazoa > Chordata > Aves > Bucerotiformes > Rhinopomastidae > Rhinopomastus > Rhinopomastus cyanomelas. The sequence goes on along the minus strand of VXBP01000973.1, from coordinate 34,790 downwards.
AGATCACCTAGGTCAAATCACACAGGAAGATGTCCAGGCAGGTTTTAAACGTCTCCAAAGAAGGAGGAGACTCCACAACCTCCCCGGGTTAACTGCACAACAAATCAGTGCAAAACAAAAAAACCAGCTGAATCTACAGCAGCTCTGCAGGAGGTAGCCTGGTACCAAGTGCATAATGCAGGGGCATAAATACATACTTCTAAGGAAATATGAAAGCCATCAAGCCAAATTAAAGTGTTGAGAAAAGGGCAAAGTGACTAAATACAGTGAAGCCAGACCTCAGACTGGTTCAACTCACAAGATACTCATCTTTCTTACAGCAGAAAACCCACACTCATTTCACATAATTTTCCTCCTACTTCAGCTAGGCATCAGTGTTAATTTTTAATTCACACTAATTGCAAGCCTTAAGGACAAAAAGGCTCTCTCTGTGCAGGCAGAAAAGTACCGTACAAATGCCAGAGATACAGCATGAAATATATTGCTCAGCACATGAGCTGGCAGTTGGAAGTCAGCAACGGTATTTAGGAACATAAAAGCGCTACCAGCAGCACCTGCAATGTCCCTCTGCAATAAAGAGAAATGGAAATTTTCACCTGCTCTCAGTTTATACTCTTCTTTGTAAATGGAGAGGTGTGCTGAGGGGTGTTGCTCAAGGGTCAGCACTCAGACCAGTGCTGTTTAACATCTTTGTCGTCAACATGGACAGAGAAGTTGAACGCTCCCCTTAGTCAGTTTGCTGATGACACCAAACTGTACAGTGAACTCTACACACTGGAGGGAAGGGAGGCCATCCAGAGGCACCTGGCCAGGCTCCAGAAGTAGGCTGTGGAAACTGCATTGAGTTCAACAAGGGCAAGGGTCTGCACCTGGGTCAAGGCAATCCCATGCACCAATAGATCGGAAGGAGAAAGGATTGAGGACAGCCCTGAGGTGAAGGATTGAGGGTAGTGGTGGACCAGAAGTTTCGCAGGAGCCATCAGCGTGTGCTGGCAGCCCAGAGAGCCAGCTGTGTCCTGGGCTGCATCAAAAGCAGCAGTGACAGTCAGTCAAGGGAGGTGATTCTCTCCCTCTACTCTGCATTTGTGAGACTCCACCTGGAGGACTGTGTCCAGTTCTGGAGTCCCCAACATCAGGACAGAGAGCTCATGGGCCGTGTCCATAGGAGAGCAACTCAAATGGTTACAGACTTGTCTGTAATACTTTCTGCTTGTCCTCTCTACACACTTGTGTAAAAGGCCCTACCCCAGCTTTCATATGCTGCTACTAAAGAGTTTTTTGGGGGGTAAAAAAAAAAGCTATTGAGAAAGTAGATTCCAATCAAACAGCAATGGATTGTTTCAACACTCAGTGCAGAGAAGGTGTTAATTTTTCAGTTTATGCCTTTAAGAAGAATGCATGTGATAAATGCCATTAAGAAGAAAGCCTGTGACAAGTAACCGTGGACCTTCTGCAATCAACGTGACTTCCTCCACTCATTTCAGGAAAGGAAATCTGCCCTCACATTAATGGAAGATTTTCTATCAGCGTGCCTCTGACCTGCTCTAGATGCACTGGGGTATACATTTAATGAGTATGAATATTTTAACCCAGTTGTGAATTCTTCTCAGACACTTCTGCTCTGAAGCGATGCTTTTAAAAGCAAGCGCGACGGCTGGGGAATACGGAGGGATTCACCGACAAAGCAATATGCATGAAGCAGACGTGTCCCGAGATGTCGGGTAGGTTATGTTCAACTGCCACATTTACTGTAATTGCTTCCCTATGATTTTAACCACCCTGGTAAAACTGATCAAAGACCTTCTTTTATTCCCATTCTTGCTGCTTTGTGAGACTATGAACAATGACAAACACATCATTCCTGATGCCATTTAGTGCTTCCTGAGGAAAGAGTGCGTATCTCTGCAAACAGGTAAACAAAAATGTACTTTTACAACTCTGGGACAGGGAAGCTCTATTTGCAATGAAGAAATGATCATTTTTCACTAAGCCAAGTGCTGGTGCATAACTCAACATCTGACCCCACTTGCAAGTAGGCCAAACCATTCAGGTATCAGCAAGTACTGACCATTGGCTGATTACTCGAGATACTAAAGAAACAGTTATTAGCTTTCATGGAATCATTAAGGTTGGAAAAGACCTCCAAGATCATCAAGTCCAACTGCCAATCCTACACCACCACATCTACTAAACCATGATTTCAAGTGCCAGATCTACGCATTTTTTGAACACCCCCAGGGATGGTGACCCCACTACTTCCCTAGCAGCCTGATGCAATACTTGACCACCCTTTCAGTGAAGAACTTTTTCCTAATGTCCTATCTAAATGTCCCCAGCACAACCGGAGGCCATTGCCTCTTGTCCTAAAACTAGAGACTTAGAATAAGAGATCAACCCTGCAACCTCCACCTCTCTATGTCTTGATTTCAGGCAGTTGTAAAGGGTAATAAGGTCTCCCATCAGTATCCTTTTCTCCACGCTGTATGACCCCAGTTTGCTCAGCTGCTCCTCAAAATTGTTGTCTTCCACGGTCTTCAGTAGCCTTGTTACTACTCCAGCACCTCAGTGTTCTTCTTTTATTGATGCTTGTAGCCAACCACTAACTTAATGCCATTCAACACAACTCTCTAGCCTAGGCCATGAAGCCAGCAAAGAGTACATCTCTCTAAGCCATGAGCCACCAGTTTCTCAAGGAGAATGTTGTGGGATACTGTGTTGACTACTTTACTAAATTATAGATAAGCAACACCCACAGATGTCCTTTCAGTCAGTAGACAGCTAACCTGGTCATAGAAAAGTTAGTAATGTTCAGGTATTTTATGATTTAATCAGTTTGAAACAGTTTGTTTAGGGCATATTGGCAAATGACAAATCTTTTCACCTCCAAATTCATGACTGACACCACAGCCAAGGAGCAAAGTCTCAAAATAGGACACTGTGGCTGTCTGAAAGACTGCTGTTAACACAGGTAGTGATTTCAGCTGAGTTCAAAATGCTGTCACGTTACAAAAACATAATCCCAACTGCCCAAGTCTGCATTTCCACCAGCAGCTTTGGCACAACAGGGATATGCAGCCATCCTGAAAGCAACCCTTCCAACTCATGGTTTAAGCACAAGAGCTGGAGAGCAGGCACTAGTGAAACTCAACTGTTGCTGTTTCGTTCTGAAAGTCTCTTACACATTCGGGCTTGCCGCAGGCATGACAGTCAACAGAAAGGCAAGGCAAACATGTTTTGCAAAACCATTCAAACATACTGAAGATGACTAAATGGACAGCATCAGACGCCTATGAAAATTATTTCAAAACACATATGGAAGCCTTCTGAGGTTATAACTTTCTAAAATAGTGATTTGTTACTCTTGAGCCAAGTAGATACCAATTTTTAGCTCATTTAGGAGGCAGCAGACTGGACTGTCAATTGAACAAACAAGTGGAATCAATGTATAGGACGAAAGTTCCCTGACCCTATTTTATGGGCTTTTATGACTGGTTGTGTTACTGGTGCACAGTTCTAGAGTATGACTCACTCCCATAATGGACAGAAATTCATCGAGCGATAACGTCTTCAAGAAAAACCTTACCCCATTAAGCGAGAAACCTTTTGACATTGCATAGAAATTTATTCTTGCTTCCAGTAACAGCAATGTCACAACTGCATCTTTGCAATTAATGTATTTTGATAATTAATGGAAGCAAGATCAGAGAGCGAAGCAAATTGCATTTTCTGATTACAATGCATAGTGTACTTTTAATGCTCTAAGTTATCCAAGGCTGCTGTGCAGCTTGCCTCATATCAGATCTCAGGAGCTCATCCACAGAATATTTGGGCACAGCAGTATCACTGCAGTCATTGATGGATATGGACTCTCTTCCGTCTTGCTACCAGGCAACTGTTGAACCAAAGCAGACTACTATCTCCGAAGCTTTCTTTACAAACATTACTACAGGAAAAAGTAGTTTATTCTCAAGTCAGGGTGAAACTATTCTCTGCAGTTGAAGAGAACATACTTAGGACATGCATGGACACTTAACTCTTCCTGAAACTAACAAAAATCAACTAGAAACCAGGCAGCATGCAAAGATGCACGCCTTTGTGATTGTCACCTACCCAATAGTCCTGGCAGATGCAAAGTTAAGTCTCAACATTCACGCTCTCCAAGGACAGTAAGCTCAAACTGAATCCACAAAAGGTCAGAGTCCTGGTCCTCAAGTGTGTCACGGCATTTACAAAGTTCTAGTAATGAATTCATAATCTAAACAAGTGTTTAAGCAATCTTGAGTTTTTCCAATCATCACAGTATCACAGTATTATCAAGGCTGGAAGAGACCTCATAGATCATCAAGTCCAACCTGTCACCACAGAGCTCAAGGCTAGACCATGGCACCAAGTGCCACGTCCAATCCTGCCTTGAACAGCTCCAGAGTTGGCGACTCCACTCATGTGTGAAAACCAGTTGTCACAAAGTCCGACAAACACAACCACCCTCGAAAGAGTGACAGAGAGAAGGCTAAAGAACCACAACAACATTTGGAAGGTGCAGAAGACATGCTTTTTGCTCCTGCATGTGCTCACTACCTACGAAAGTGAGGAGCTGATAAGGGAAGAAAATACATTTCCCTCTGCAGTCGCCCCCAAGCTTGATTTGAAACGTTCTGAATTGCCTGTCACAGTGACAGGGTGCAGGCTATGTTGTTCTACGCACACCAGCACAGAGCAGAGTCTCCACAAAACTCTTGAAGACAAAACACCAAGCACAGCTCTCCTCAGAGAGACAATTCCTGAGTTATAAGAAAGTGGCAAACAACAGTGGGCAACAAAACAACGCCAATACCAGACACACTGCACTGCCTATATGCTGGGATGAAACCATCTTGAGCATTTTCCATCTCAGTTTTTTCAATTAACTTCTGAATGGGACCTCAAAGGTCTCTAATTGAACTTGATGCCTACTGATTTTCTCCTGTTAACGTGCATGTTATTCACGGAGGCATTCAAGCCCCTTCATTTTGCAGGAGCATGGTTAACAATATCTCTTCAGATGAATTCATATTTTCTATGTGCTTACAGGAAAGATTTGAGTCTGAGTTAATTAACTGAGTTAATTCTCATTTTAGGCATCCAGAGGTAAAACGGTAATTCTTTCCCATTTTCACTCCTCATCTCACAATCCTGCTCCAAAGCAAACTTCTTTTTCTTCCAGAAGGCGTCAAGACAACAGGGATGATCTACACACATAAACATTGTGGGCAACTACAGCCAGACAAAATGAAGGTAAACTTTAGTAACCAAATATTTTCTTGGAAAACCACAGTATGATCACTTTAAATAATCTTGCTTAGTTCTGGACAAGAGGTGCTCCTTGAAAATGTGATGTAGTATTCACACTATTCCATTAACCATTTGCTGTATGTAGAAGTTTTCTTAATTAAAAAAAACTCTGACAGAAATGAAACAACCAGAGTTTCCTTACCGTGGCAGGATCCCTCCAACTCTTCATATCCTACGCTGCAGATGCATCGTCCTAGAGGCACAAGCCAGTCCCCGTCTGCTCCACAATACAATTTAGGAGTGTCACGTTCCTCAGCGCTCTTCACACAGGAGCCTCGTACTTCCACCAAGGAGGAAGAATCAACTCTTGGAATAGTATCAGGGAACATGGCCAAATTACGGACCGTGAAAGGGCACTTCTTGTAATAAACACGGACTGAGACCAAAGCAATGCATGCTCCAATGTCTTGAAAGGCAAGATAAAATCCTTTCTTGTTTATTGGCCCAACCTCACGAACTTCGGTATTGAGTTTAAGAATGCGGTCACCCAAGTCCATCTGGGTAAAGCTTTCATCAGCTGCAATGGTATCAATTTTAGTGTACTGGTTTGGCTTGAATTTTACTCCATGAGACTCATCTGACTCCAGGTAGTAGAGATTGAAAGTTTCCTTGCAGGTTCCCAGTACCCATGGAATACTGTTGCAGTCCCTCAGAGTAAACTTCATTTCCACATAAATTTTCTGTGCAGCATCACGGGAGATCCAGTTTGTTTGAAGCCAGTTGTTTTGGTTTGGTTCCATCACATTACACACCTGGTAAGTATGAATGGGATGGTTGTGTTCATCCATTTCAGTTATGGCATCCCACTGAAAAGAAAAGAAAACAGTCTGAAAACACAAGACATACGTGTTATTCACACGCACAACAGACCTCATGTATACACACACACGTTTGACCTTGCCAGGCTGAGCAAACTGCATGAAGGGCAAGTGCAAGGTTCTGCACCTGGGTTGAGGCAATCCCATGCACGAATACAGACTGGGAAGACAAAGAATTAAGAACTGCCCTGAGAAGGACTTGGGGGTGGGGATGGACCAGAAGTTGGACAAGAGCTGTCAGCGTGTGCTGGCAGCCCAGAAAGCCAACTGCGTCCTGGTCTGCATCAAAAGAAGCACTGACAGGCAGTTAAGAGAGGTGATTCCACCCCTCTACTCTGCACTGGTGAGATCCCACCTGGAGAACTGTGTCCAGTTCTGGAGTTCCCAATGTAAGAAGGACACAGAGCTCCAGAAAGGTGTCCAGAAGAGAGCAGCTCAAATGATCAGAGGGCTGGAGCTCCTCCCCTGTGAGAACAGGCTGAACAAGTTGGGGCTGTTCAGCCTGGAGAAGAGGAGGCTTCAACAAAGGTAACCTTCTAACAGCTTTCCAAGGTCTGAAGCAGGCTACAAGAAAGCTGGGGTAGGGCTTTTGACAAGGGTGGTAGTGAGAGGACAAGGAGAAAGGGCTCTAGACTTCAAGAGGGGAGATATGTTGGATATGAGGAACAAATTGTTCGCTGTGAGGGTGGTGAGATGCTGGAACAGGTTGCCCAAGGAAGTTGTGGCTGCCCCATCCCTGGCAGTGTTGAAGGCCAGGTTGGCTGGGGCCCTGAGTAACCTGCTCTAGTGAAGGTGTCCCTGCCTGTACAGGGGAGTTGGAACTGGATGATCTTTCAGGTCCCTTCCAACCCTGGCCATTCTATGATTCTTTATGCCCAATGCACACACACCCACCGCTTAACTAAGAATAACCACTTAGAAGTTGAGTGAAAATACAGTAGTTAAAAACAAGTATCAGCTACAGAACAGTGCAAGTTATTTCAGAAAATATATGATAAATTTCTGTTAATAAAAGCATTCTAAAATCAACATGGGTCTGTAGAAGAGGGAAATACTGGCCAGGTTTATGCTGGGAAATTCAGTAACTCTGAATGCCATGCTCACTAATGTTCTCAGAGATCTATGCTGAAAAAAACTGCTTCAAGAGCCCTGTTCTGTATCCTGGTGTGCTGGGCCTCTGGCAGACCTTCAAGCAATTTCTGCAGCTCACGGACATGGCTTTGGCAAGGCACCTACAGCAGTCAGTAGCTGGGATACAGAAACTCTGGTTGGAGGACTCAGAAGACTCAGAGATCTTTAAGGTCTTTTCCAACCTTATCATTACTGTGATACTGTGAGGTGCTTAGTGTAGGTCGTCCCATTCTAACATTCTGTGATTCATAGAACCAAAGAGTCATAGAATCATTAGGGATTGGAAAGGACCTCAAAAGATCATCCAGTCCAATCCCCCTGACACAAAAGGATCACCTAGACCAAGTTGCACAGGAACACATTCAGAAGGGTTCTAAACGTCTCCAGTGAAGGAGACTCCACAACCCCCATGGGCAGCCCCTTCCAGGGCTCTCTCATCCTCACTGTGAAGAAGTTCCTTCTCATATTTATGTGGAACCTCTTATGTTCCAGCTCACACCCACTGCCCCTCGTCCTATCACTAGATGACATTGAGAAGAGCCTGGCTATCCTTATAAACACAGCTGAGAGTTTGTTGGGATGTGCACTTAATTACTAGCATCCTATACTGGGTGCAAATGACACAAATTCCACCACCCCAAGATGCCACAGTGTTTAGTGAAAAGTCTGTCTGAACTCATTCTGTGACAACCTCTGACAAAAACTCGTCTTCCTTGGGTGAAATACAATCTGCTTTTAGTAAGTGTTGGGTTGTTCTTCAGGTAAAAACAGGCAACAGTTGAATTTGGTGCACACAACAAAAAAACCAACAATTTATAAAACACAAGTTCATTTTCTTTTGTAGTTTATGTTACAGGTGCTACTCAGCAACAAGTATTTATAAATATTTTAGTTGTGCAAAACTATTCTTCACTTAAACCTTAAAAGCAAGGAAACAAAAGCATCTCATTGGAGATGCTTGCATGACAGTGCAGAAGCTCTCCCCAGACTGCCTAACAGACATGCTCAAAAGCTGTTAGAAACTGGCTGGTTTAGACCAGCTGATGGTTCAGACTTCACACCGAACCTCTTGGTGTCCCATTGCACTGCTTTACAGAACCACAGAATGATTGAGGCTGGAAAAGAGCTCCAAGGTCATCCAGCCCAGGACCCAACATCACCACAATCAGCCAGATCAGGGCAGTAAAGGCCACAGCTAGTCTGTCCTTAAACACCTTCAGGGATGGGGTCTCCACCACTGCCCTGGGCAGTCCATTCCAATGTCTGATCACCCTTTCTGTGAGGAAGTGCTTCCTAACATACAACCTAACCCTCCCCTGGTGCAGCTTCAGGCCCTGCTCTCTCGTCCTGTTGCTAGTTGCCTGGGAGAAGAGCCCAAACCCCACCTGATTACAACTTGCTTTCGAGTAGTTGTAGAGAGGGACAAGGTCCCCTTGAGTCTCCCCTTCTCCACGCTAAACAACCCCAGCTCCCTCATCAGCCTTTTCCTCCAGTCCCTTCCCCAACCTGGTTGCTCCTCTGGACCCGCTCCAGCTCCTCTTTCATGAAGTTAGGGGTCCAGAACTACCACCAGCACTCAAGGGGAGGCCTCCCCAGTGTCCAGTACAGGGGGAGAATGACATCCCTAGTCCCACTGGCCACACTATAGCTGATCCAAGCCAGGATGCCACTGGCCTTTTGTGCCACGTGGGCACCCTGCTGGCTCCTGTTCAGCTGGCTGCTAACCAGTACTGCAGTGTCCCTCTCTGCCAGGCTGCTCTCCAGCCACTCATCCCCCAGTCTGTTTTCATTACATTCCTTTTAAATAAGGGAAGATGCTGAAACGGTGACAGACACAGGACCATCATAAAGATAAATCTTACAATTGGAGTTGCAGGACTTACGAAGAAAAAATGTCAAATAGAGTTTGGAAGAAAGATTTCAAAATTCTATTTTACCACTGAATCAACCGCAGCCCAGATAAGAAGCTGCATTTTACTTTCACATGGGGCATAAAATAGGAGTAAATGTCACTAAAATAGAAGAATATGGAATTTGAAGATTGGTAGAGAGTTATTAGAGATTACTTGTCACATTCAAATACAAAATGTAAGAATAAGCCACAACCTAGAATGAGATGTTTAAAAGATAAAATTGGAGCTGTTTTATATCTCTACGAGCTACTTCATGAACTTTCCATTCAGTTTTAGAACTTCACTAATACTTCAGTGCTGTACAGAGAGCACTACAAACAGCAAATTAACTAATTTAAACCTTGTAGTAGGTACACAGTACTGAGGTTTGGGGTTGTGTTCTCCATGTTGCCGTTTTAAATCACACATAGAATCATAGACTCATAGAATCATCAGGGATTGGAAGGGACCTCAAAAGATCATCTAGTCCAATCCCCCTGACACAGCAGGATCATCTAGACCAAGTCACACAGGAACACATCCAGGCAGGCCTTGAACATCTGCAGTGAAGGAGACTCTACAACTCCCCTGGGCAGACTGTTGCACCGCTCCGTCACCCTCACTGTGAAGAAGTTCCTGCTCAGGTTGATGTGGAACCTTTTATGTTCCAGCTTACAACCATTGCCCCTTGTCCTATCACTACATGACACTGAGAACAGCCCAGTTCCATCCTCCTGACACCCACCCCTCAAATATTTGTAGACATTAATGAGATCACCCCTCGGTCTTCACACATCACTGACTTAACCAGCAAGAGCTATTTATTACAATTCAGGAGGCTGTATCACCACTGGCTTTACCAACATGACAAAAATGTGTCAAGAGGAAGCTTTCTTTATGTTGTTTTTGAACAAATTACTGTTTGCTACAAAAATATGTTAGTGATACTATGCTACCAAAAAATAAAAACAGTAGATCAGTAACAGAGAATCATAGAATCATTAGGGATTGGAAGGGACCTTGAAAGATCATCTAGTCCAATCCCCTTGACTCAGCAGCATCACCTAGACCAAGTCTCACAGGAACACATCCAGGTGGGTCTTAAAACTCTCCAGTAAAAGGAGACTCCACAACCTCCCTGGGCAGCCTGTTCCAGTGCTCCGTCACCCTCACTGGGAACAAGTTCCTTCTGATATTTATATGGAGCTTCCTATGTTCCTGCTTACACCCATTGCCCGATGTCCTATCACTAGATACACTGGCAAGAGTCTGGCTCCATCGTCCTGACACCCACCCTTCACACATGGAAACAGCCACAAATACCTTGAAGACACCAATTATTTCTACTAATCCGAATCTTGAGTTTAAATCACATTTAGCCTCTTAGGAGAATCCTTACTGGAGTCACTGTGCTCCTTAAAGAAAAAGGATGTGATATCGACAGTTTGCTTGAATCGCCCAGCACTAGCCACAGGCAACACGGGATTCACAGGACAAATGCAAAACAAAAAGGACAATAGAGTACATTAGTTTGCCCGGTTCACTGAATCATTTAAGTTTCAAAAGACTTTTAAATTCATCAAGTCCAACCATTAACCTAACTCTACAAGCTCAGCACTAAATCACATTCCTAAACTCTGTGTCTACAGAACTTTTTAAAACGTCCAGGGATGGAGATTCAAGCACCTCCCTGGGCAGTTTGCTTCAATGCCTGAGGACCCTTTCAGTTAGGATGGTTTTCTAATGCTTAACCTGAGCTTCTCCTGGCTTACATTGAGGCTGTTACTTGTGAGAAGAGGCCTGCTGGCACATCCCAGTACTCTGTGGCAGCACCATGAAGTTCCATGTTCCCGTGTCGATCCTAAAACAAACCTCTGACTTCCAGTCGTGGGAGCTGCCTATGGACGACTGAGCAATCACGATACTGCATCAGGGCCAATTCCTCCCCATGTACAGACATGCACCATCAGGTCACCTTGGCAATCACCACTGTCTCTTCTTCAGGCAAGCAAGGCCAAGCAGATGCTTACAGTTTAGTAGCAGCTCTATTTCTGCTTCAAGCATTTTTCATTATTTTTTATTTAAATACCAAAATGAAGCTTTTCCAATTATTAAGGGTAATTTTATGAAGAAATTGAAAATGTCTCATTTCTAGGTAACTTCACATTTAAGACATTTTTCCCCCAAATTGCCACACTATTGAATTTAATAGTGGGTTCCTAATTGCAGATAACAATTACGCAGGCAGTGATCCCAGCAGCAGTTTGGTAATCTAGGATGGCAGTTTTAGCCTTCCGCACAGCTCAAGATTCATCTTATTGACATTTCATTTAATTTAAAGAAAAAGGCAGAGACACTGGTTAGTTAGGCACACATCCTTACCCAGTGGCTTAAAGCAGAGACCATTTGCCCTTCGAAATGTTGCTGCATTTGTGTCCTACAATAAATACTGCCTTCCCTTTGCTCCTCATCCTTTCACACAAAGAAGAATTCTCTGTAAGAGAATGGTTCTGCTCTTACAGTTACCCAACCAGTGTACCTTAGTGCGCTCCTGAGTCATAAAGGCTGAAGGCTGTAAGCATGCAACACATTTGAACACAACATAAAATATTCTACAGTAATCTTTTGAATTGAGGGAAAACATGCAGAGATAAGAACTGGCTTTCCACACAGAGAACTGAAGGAAGAAGCACCTAAAAGAACATGGGAGAGAAGATGGAGGACCAAAACCTGTTGACTTCCGTCATTCTGTATTTGACTACCTCTTAAGACCATGTATCTGTAAAGTCCTTGATAAGAAGTTTGTCTCCTATCTGGCAACAGAAGAAAGATTTATTTTCTAACTCAGGGAACAAGATATGTGATGAAGCTACACAGATCTGGTTTACTCTAAACCTCCCCTGATGCAACTGGAGGCCATTTCCTCTTGTCCTAATTTGAGAGACCAGCACCTGCCTTGGTACACCCTCCTTTTAGGTAGCTGTAGAGAGCAAGAAGGTCTCCTCTTTCAGCCTCCTCTTCTCTAGACTAAATAACCCGTTTCCTCAGCTGCTCTTCATAAGGTTGGTTTGCCAGACCTTTCACCAGCCTTGTTGCCCGTCTCTGGACCTGCTTCAGCACCTGAATATCCTTCTTACACTGTGATGCCCAAGAACACATCTGGTCCCCAGTAGTAAAAGGGATGAACTCTGTCTGTTATACAGAACTGTTATCCTAAAAAGCAGCCTGCAGAAAGCTACAATTATGTCCATGCAACTCCTGCACCCAAGAATAGTTCAGTAAGCTTTTTCATATTTATGACATTCAATGAGGTTAACAATGAAATCAGTGTTTTTTTCTAATGTTTTAATTAGTCCTTCTATTTTGTCATTTTCATAAACAGTTTATTATGCATTTTGGTCACCAGCATTTGCAGTTGTCAGCTGGGAGTCATCTAATGAAATCTACAAATGGAATTCGCAGTTGCAACTGTTCACTACTGACAATCTTTCAGATCCCATTTCCATGGAAACAAGCTGAATGGAAAAATCCAGAGTGTTTTGGAAGTTTTTTAAAATTCCCTTTTACCATCCTCCAGTGAGATGATCTCCATAGAAATGACATCAGAAGGGTCTGTAGCTAGAAGACAATAGACCTGCACTTGGCATGTACAGCCGCTGGCTGCCATCTGGAAATGCAGATGTAAACATCTCGTTCTTGTAGTGGCATTCAAGCAAAACCAGCTGTGCTTCACAACAGAAGGAAAAAACCTTATCTCTTAAATTAATACACTTCAAAAATGAACATTTTGAAACATGGTTGGCATTTAGAATGTGACACTGAAAATAGTAGGATTGAAGAATGTTAGTAAGAACAACAAAATTACTGTAAATTAAAGGTATTGAGTTAGTGGTTTCCCCCATTTCTTCTCATTCTTCACTGCTTCTACCTTTTTTCAGGATCTACAACTCTGTATGTAAAAACAGATGTTTAGAACTCAATAGCCCAAACAACTGATAATACTGAATTTATGAAATGCATCAATTGAAAATAAAAAAGAGGTAGTCAAGGCTCCATGTATTTCTGAGGAAATACGAGTTACACACACACACAGAGACCATTTATGGTTCAAAGGAACCTCCAGAGGTCATAGTATCAAACTCCCCTACTTGAGCAGGACCACAGAATCTAAGACAGGTCACATATGAACACATTCAGATTGGTCTTCAAAGTCTCCAGACAATGAGACTCCACAACCTCCCTGGGCAGCCTATTCCAGTGGATGGAACCTCTTGTTCTCTAATTTACACCCATTGCCCCTTGTCCTATCACAGGGTGCAAGTGAAAAGAGATTGTCTCTTTCTTCTTGACAACCAGTCCTCATGGATTTATAGACAGTGATTAAGTCCCTTTATAACCATCACCTCTCCAATCTGAAAAGCCCCAGGTTTCTCAATCTCCCGTCATAAGGCAAATGCTTCTGTCCCCTAATCATCCTTGTGGCCCTCCTGTTGGACTCTCTCAGTCAGATCTCCGTCTCTCTTGAACTGGGAAGCTCAGAACTGGACGTTATATTCCAGATGTGGCCTCACCAGGGCAAAGTAGACGGGGAAAAGAACCTCACTTGATTTGCAGGACACACTCCTCTTCATCCATCCCAGGATTCCATTGGCCTTCTTGGCCACAAGAGCACACTCCTCTTCCATGGAGAACTTGATGTCCACCAGAACTCCCAGGTCCCTCTCCAAGGCTCTTCAGCCTCCCAACCTGTACTAATACTTCTCATTAGTCCTTCCCAGGTGAAGGACTCTGCACTTATTCTTACTGGCATAGCAAAATAAAGCAGCAATGAAATGATTTACAGTCTTCCATGTATGCCAAGGTGAATTAACATTGCTTAGGGAATGCAGAGAAACAGGTAGCGTGCACAAGATGAGGTCTGTAGAACAGTAACTACAGCGGCAACGCTGGTTTATAGCGTTGAAAATGTGAGAAACAACTTCTACACAGGCAACAGGCTATGACAGTTGATGGTAAATGCCTCATAAAATCTGTAGCAGTAAATGTAATTAAAATGGAAAAACAAAGTAAAACAATTTTAGAAAGGAGAATAACTAGGGAAATATAACTAATTGAAAATAGGAAAGAAAGAAGTAGATTATTCCGTGTTCTCCAGATGCAAGCACTGATAGGACTTGGGCTGTGGAACACCTGTCCTATGGCTGAAGTGGCCAGGATGATTCAGAAAGCTGTTAATGCACTCAAAACTGGAAAATCAAAACAGTGCCTTGCTTTTCTGTTATTTACATGCAGCGCTGAATACAGAAAAAACATGAGAATAAGCTGCTCCAGATGATCCAGATTTGCTCTGGAAACTGTTCTGTTTCATATGAATGCTTTCTTCAGGTAAGCAAGACTATGATCTGATGAGATCTGGGGATAAGCCCTGCAATCTGAGTGGAATTAACTTCAGATATAGGAAACAACTGACTCTCACATGGCGAGTAGGACCAGAGTAGGACCTTGAGCCCCTCACTTCAAGAAAGTGATTGAAGGGCTGGAGCAGGTCCAGAGGAGCAGTGAGGCTGGGGAAGGAACTGGAAGGAAAGTCTAATGAGGAGAGGTTGATGAGGGAGCTGGGGGGCGTTTAGCCTGGAGTAGAGGAGACTCAGGGCAGGACCTTCTCCCTCTCTATAGCTACCTAAAGGGAAGTGGTAGACAGGTGGGGGTTGGACCCTTCTCCCAGGGAACTATCAACACGATGAAAAAGCAGGGCCTGAAGCTGCCAGGGGAAGGTTATGTTGGATATTAGGAAGCCCTTCCTCATAGAAAGGGTGATCAGACACTGGAATGGACTGCCCAGGGCAGTGGTGGAGTCCCTATCCCTGGAGGTGTTTAAAAGAAAGACAGGATGTGGCACTTAGTGCCACCCTAGTGCCCTAGTGTACCAATAAAGAATAGTGACTCCTGGAATAATACTTCTGTTGTCTGGAATTGGAAGAGAAAGTAAAAAACAGGAGGCAGAAATAATAATGCACATTTCTTTCCATTCTAGATCGTAAGGAGCCAAAGCACATTCAGAAAAGGGATACACAGGAAAATGGAAAACCTCCCCCCAGCCTCATGCACACAGGCATACACACAGGGGCTGTTTATAACCAACTGAGATACAGTTAAAGTCAACCAATAACACATAAAATGCCATTGTCCTCGGTACTCTGGAACAAGACTATTGTTTCTCAGAATGTGTTATGGGCTATAAAAGACTCAATCACTTGCATCAAGGATCTGCAAGCGTAGTACACCAGACTGTAATTTTCTTTCTAAATGAGACATGAGAGTAAAACCTCAGCAGGTGGTGAGAGGTGCCAGAATTCAGTGGTGAAGAGTGCTACTGATCACCTTTCCAGAGGCACCTAGGTAGTGCAACACTTAACAGAAAATCTACACCTTTTCGAGATGCCCAAGCTGTTAGCAGTTAACCCTGTGGCATGGTGGTCACCATCTGCCTGTGCCCCATCACAGCCTGCTGAGTTTTGTTTTGCGTCATAAAGATTTAAATTTTTGTCAGAAAAAATAGAAAAAGCAGCAGTTTACAGGTATCTGTTACTAGAACAGAGTTGGATCTATCCAGTCACGAGCTGGGTACTCTGATCAGCAGAGAGGCTGCCAGCAGCTGCAGAGTCCCTCGGCTACGACCAAACACTGAATGCTGCTGATGCTCATTAGCTGGCAGGCTAATGAGAACAAGCAGCTAGCAGTCCTCACTCATCTGTATGAGCTTTGTGGGTTTAAGTGAGAAAACATGCTGAACGTGATAACTCTAAACAGTGACATTTACATTCTGAAATACACAGGTCTGCACTGTGGGTCTTTCATGTTCGTAAGAAGCACGCTTTCATAGAATCATAGAACGGCCAGGGTTGGAATGGACCTTAACTATGATCTAGTTCCAACCCCCACTGCAGAGGCAGGGACACCTAGGTTACTCAGGGCCACAGCCAACCTGGCCTTCAACACTTCAGAGATGGGGCAGCCACAACTTCCTTGGGCAACCTGTTCCAGCATCTCACCACCCTCACAGGAAAGCATTGTTCTCTAACGTCCAGCCTAAAGCTCCCCTCTTCAACTCTGCAACCCTTTCCCTTTGTCTTTTCGCTAGCACCCATGTCAGAAGCCCTCTTCCAACTTTATTGTAACCCCTTCATATATTGAAAAGCTGTTAGAAGGTCACCTGAGAGCCTCCTCTTCTCCAGGCTGAACAACCCCAAGCTGCTCAAGCTGTTCTCACAGAGGAGGTGCTCCAGCCATTAGTAAATAAGAGATATATCATGCTTTAACCAGAAATTCTGACGCTTCCTTATAATTAGGATAAAACAAATGAAGACTGAAAAAAATAATCACCCCAAAAAAATTAGACCATAGGTACAGTCAGGCTTCAACAGATCTTAGCTGTTTAATTGTAATAAAGCAACAGGGCATTGAGTAATCATTACTTGAATATGGGGAGCTGAAGCAATCCTGACTTCCTCTCCCAGCACCTAATATGATCAGAGTGACTGGAACAGGAATATTATAATGTTGCTCAGTAAAGCCACTGCAATGAGCACTTTGGTAATGCTGCTGTACTGGCTACATCGGCCAGTAAGAGCTGGGGGAACTTACTGGATCTCCAAAATACCAGAAATCACATTACAGTAAACACTTATGCGTCCAGAGACCTTTAGAAACACAAAACCATAGACTGGAGGGGTTCTTAGGAAAAAAAAAAACAAAAACCCAATAGAAATCTCTACATTTTCAGTTCAGAATTTGTTACAAATTCAGAGATAACCTATTAATCTTATTGAGCTTTGCCCAGCCATGTCAGCACTGCACTGACTTCTTAACCAACAAGCCACCTGGTACTGAAGCCAATCTGCAGATTTCCCTCCTATCGCACCCCCACTTCCCACTGTTTTACAAGGCTGCTGCACCACTAGAAGCAGAAAGCACAGTTCACCATTGCATTCTGCATATTGTAAGTCTAAGTTTATGTAACTCATTACACACTCCATGACCATGGAAGCAAAGCAAACTACCTTGGACTGGAAATACCCAAAAAGAAAACCCACAGGTAATGAGAAAGCTCCTAATGAAAGGAGGATTCACTCAAATCAACTATTCATTAAATTCACAGTCCACCAGGTAAAGTCCATTATTGGCAGCAGTCTGTCCACAGAGAGGGACAAACCTGTTGAGACAGGCAGCATAGCTCTGTCTCCCTCCCAGGGCCTCTGAAAGCAGGCTGCCTCCTATACTGTGCTGCTGTTTCAACAATTCCCTCCTGAAGGAGAACCCCTGTCGCCATTTGAAGCAAAACACCTGTTGCAATTTAATCCAGATTCTCTGTCCAAGTTGCCTCTCTGGGAAGACAGCCAGGGAATGTTTTCCTCCACACTCCCCCATGAGACTCTGGACGTTGGCAGTCTCTCATTGGAAAAAGGTATCATCCATATGTCAGCCTCAGTTCTTAGCACTTCATCCACAGACCTCACCCCTGCAAATTGTTTAGGCCTGCTGAAAAGCCAGAATATCATCAGAACAGTGAGAAGCATTTGGTAGATACTCTCTGTCTTAGAGAGCTGCCCTCTTCTGTTTCACGATTCAATGCATGCAGTCAAATGACTGACTGTTTTTACCAGGTATCTCCTTCAAAAACTGTGCATTGCATCGTCACAAAACTGACTTAAACAAACAAAGTTCCAGCTATTTGTTTCTTTCTACTTTCTTTCTGGGCTATGAGCCTTCACTTCTGGTAATTGAAATTCTGTTTCATCAATGGGAAGATTCTCTTCTGCTTTTACCATGTCCAAGAATCAGAGATTTAAGCAAACGCCACAGAGTCACGGCAAAACAACAGTCCTGGCTATGTGCACCCAGAAAGTGGGCTATGACTCAGTTTCCCCATCTTCATTTTCTGACTAATTGCTCAGAGAAAAAAAGCATTTCTGTAGAACACAGGGCAGAAAATGTATAAATAACTTCAAGTTCTGTTTTCCTACTGAAATGTGATGGATCTCAGAGTCTATTTTCATGTGGGCACTGACATAGTTAAGCTACTGCAATTGGCAAGCAGTCAGTGGGGTTAATATGGACAAAGTAAAACCTATAGGAATTTTTATCTATTGCTTCTTCCCCAAAATTTTGAGATAGGAAACAACCAAAGAACCCTGGCTTTTCTGATTCTTATTGAATTAGTACTAGACAATTAGTGCTTTTAATTGAAACTATATCAGAAAGAAACATTAAATATAATCATTATTCCAAGCAGCTATTAAGGGCTTTTTGATGTCAGAGTGCTGTACAAACAGTAACACATTAATTGAAACTAAGACATAAAACTCAAGAAGCAAAACTAAAGGTAATGAGAGAAAGGCTAAGTGACAGATCACCGATTTTTACCGGCGTGGGCTGCAAAGTACAGTAATGAGGAGCTTGCTGCATCAGCGTGGATGCCTCTACCTGACACTAAACATAACCACATGAACTGAAGTTATACCACTTCACAATTTTACTGCAGCACAAAAATAAAGCATTAAGCACATGGGTTCCTTAAAAGCTGCCTTTCATTCCTCTAGAACTCCTGTGCTACCAGGCAACATGAGCCTGCTCCCACAGGATGCACCTGGCTGAAATACCTGCTACAGAATCACTGTTGGAATCCCAACATCAGAAGGACATACAGCTCCAGAGGAGAGCAACTCAAAAGATTAGAGGGCTGTAGCTCCTCCACTGTGAGAACAGCCTGAGCAAGTTGGAATTGTTCTGCCTAGAGAAGAGGAGGCACCCACGTCACCACAGAGCATCTTTCCCATCTCTGAAAAGGGCTACAAGAAAGCTGGGTAGGGCTTTTCATAGAATCATAAGGGATTGGAAGGGACCTCAAAAGATCATCTAGTCCGATCCCCCTGCCACAGCAGGACCACCTAGACCAAGTCACCTAGACCACCTAGACAGGACATGGTGTGTAGCAAGAGAACAAGGAGAAAGGTTACAAACTTCAAGAGGGGAGATTGAGGTTGGACATTAGAAGGAAATTCTTTGCTGTGAGGGTGGCGAGATGCTGGAACAAGTTGTCCAAGGAAGCTGTGGCTGCCCCATCCCTGGAAGTGTTGAAGGTCAGGTTGGCTGGGGCCCTGAGTTACCTGCTCTAGTGAAGGTGTCCCTGCCTATGCAGGGTGTTGGAACTAGATGATCTTTAAGATCCCTTCCAACCCTGGGCATTCTATGATTCTATGATCTATCACTGACCTTCATGCTTTTCACAATCATACTAACAAACGTTACCGCTATGTACCAATACCACGATTCATGACTTCATTCTTGTTTTAAAGCTACCTGTCCATCTAAGCAATCAGAACAGCAAAAGAGAAGAGGCAGAGATTAGAGCTATAGGAATTATTAAATGTAAAAACTTGAACTTATTGGCTTGCAAGGGCTCACATTGGTACATTCAAGCAAAAGCACAAAGCAACGGCCTTGGCTCGCTATTTAGCTTGCCATTTAGCTGACTTCAGAAGTTCTGGTAATAAAATCTGAGAAGTACAGCGAAGAGCCAATTATTGGAAGTAGAGCAAACAATGAGAAGTAACAGCTCAGTTTACTAGGGTAAAAGTTTGTAAGTTTATTTGCATAGTATAGAATCATAGAGTCATCATGGATGGAAAGGACCTCCAAGATCATCAAGTCCAGCCCTCATCCCAACAGCTCCCTAACCCCTACACCATGGCCTCAAGTGCTCTAGCTACCAATCTTTTAAACACCTCCAGGGATGAGGACTCCACCATCTCCCCGGGCAGCCTCATCCAGTGCCCAACCACTCCCTCAGGAAAGAGCTTCTCCCTAATATTCAACCTAAATCTCCCCTGACACAACTTGAGGCCATACACTACAATTTTACTCATTTTATATGTTGAATCTAAGTGGTGCACCAAGATTGGTCCAGGTGATCCTGCTGTGGCAGGGGGATTGGACTAGGTGATTTTTCGAGGTCCCTTCCAAACCCTAATGATTATATGATTCTATATGATTGGATCAGATGATCTTTTGAGGTTGCTTCCAGGCTCTAATGATTTGTGGTTTTTTGCATTAAATGATTCAGAGCTCTGTTTGGCAGCTCAAATAAATGTGTCGCTTGAAAAGGGAAAAAAATTCCTTCATTAGGAAATGCATGTTGTGCATCTTTGAAATTAGTTTATTTTTTCTTAGCTGTTGCATTTTGCCCATGTTTTTTTCTCCTTCTGTTTAAACCAAATATCATGTTGGTTTTAGCAGGTCATTCACAAATACTACAAGCTCTGGTGTGTGGAAACATGTTTTGTGGCCATTTTCTATTGACAGGAGCTGCGCAGCTGAAATTCATAGTTGCTTAAATCCAAATGATCTAGCCATGTTCAATAAGGCTATTTTTACATAGTGCTGTCAAGCAAGTTTTGCTGTATAACAGAGACAAGTACACCGTATTGCTTCTTGCCTCTTCCATCAAGTGTTTAACTTACATTTTCCAAAAGAACATACGGCCTTGAAATTTGCTGTTCTGCTGCAATGCTCCACCAGAACACCCAACAATTACACTGTAAAGTGTCAGGAACTGATAGCACTGCACAGAACATTTAATACAAACTAAGCCCCATGAACCTACTCTTTTAGCTTTTAAAGTCGGTTTTTGCTTACGTTCAGTGTTATGTTTTGAAACAGCTATTATGCTTCAAAGGAACGGAGTGCTCCAGTAATCTTTGGTAATATTAATAACAGAGCTTTCAGCTGCCAAGAAAGCATTTAAGACCATCTCAGGAGCACTAAAAAGGCAATTTTAGACAGATCCTTATTTTTTGACCCTTTTAATTGATTATGCTATTTTTCTTTCTATCCTAAAGTGTATTATGAAGCTACATTTTCATCTTAGTTAATTTTGTTAATCTAATTAATTTAATTAAAACACAGCCAACCATATCCTGAAATGCATCAAGGGGAGTGTGCCCAGCAGACCAAAAGAGGTGATTCTTCTCCTCTGCTCTGCCCTTGTGAGACCCTACCTGGAGTACTACACCCAGTTCTGGTGTCCCCACCATGAGAGGGACAGATATCTGTTAGAACAAGTCCAGAGGAGGGCCACAAGGATGACCCAGGGGCTGATCAACTCTGCTGCATTTCAGGCTCAGGCAGCTGGGATTGGTCAGTCTGGAAGAGAGAAGGGTTGAGGGGGACCTTATAGCGGTCTTCCAATATTTGAAACGAAACTACATGAAGGCTGGAGTGGGACTTTGTTTATCAGAGTGTCTAGTGATAGAACAAGAGGAAACGGCTTTAAACTGAAGGAGAAGAGGTTCTGATTAGAACTGGGGAAGAAATTCTGCAGTACAAGGGTGGCAGGACTCTGGAACAGGTTACCCAGAGAGGTTATGGATGCTCCCACCCTGGAGATGTTGGTGCCTTCTTTTCCACATAGCAACGTGAGCCCAACAAGTACTCAAATGATCAAAAGATCATTTTCACAGTCACACTTGATATTAGGAACAATCCCAGTATAAACTGATTAGTTCCTAAAGCAAACCCATGGAAAAAACCAGACAGCCCCACTATTCTGTGTACCCTAAACATACAAACATCACATATGGTATTTTATAAATGGAAGTAATCTTGCAAGCCATCCACAGAGACATAAAAAGCAATCGAGACTTCAAAGACCCCAAGGTCCCTAACTAAGCAGTTAAGCAAAGTGTAAATGCAGGCAAAGAGAGAGAAATCTGATATCACCTTACTCCTCTAAATCTTCAGAAAAAACCTCAAGAAAACCAACAAAGCAAAACACCTCAGCGTCGTCAAATTTTACACAGAAGTCTATCAGATCTCCTTCCTCTTGTCCAGTGACAAGACAAGGGGAAATGGCTTTAAAATGAAAGAGAAGAGGTTTGGTTCAGATTGGAACTGAGGAAGAAATTCTTCAGCACGAGGATGGCAACACTCTGGTAGAGGTTACCCAGAGAGGTGTGGATGCCCCTTCTCTGGAGATGTTCAAGGCCAGGTTGGATGAGGCTGTGCTCCATCTAGTCTAGCCAAGAGGCATCCCTGCTTGTGGCAGGGAGGTTGGATTAGATGATCTCTGAGGCCCCTTCCAACCTGAGCCATTCCATGTGTTTATCATTCCATGAATTATTTTACTCTTATTAGCACTTTATAAGGAAATCTTTAAAGGCTGGAGGAATGATGCTACAAAGATTAAAATCCACAAGTGAATGAATACTACTTATTCTCAAAATATGAGTTATAAAACAAGGTCTTGTTATGATTACATCCCTCATCCCAGCAGGAACACAGTCGTTAATGCCAGTATAGATCACAAACCCTACAAATTCTGTCACAGATACAAAAAATTTTGCCAGCAGAAACAGTTTGGGAAATATTGCACTAGATTTTAAAATGCCTGATGTTAAATAAAATAAATAGCTTGGAAGAGAAAAATACCCAGTGAACACAGGAAACAAAGTATTTTATGCATGCTTGAGTAAAATTATTCGTAACTTGGCTGTTTTTATGAGTACATTCAGAAGATATTCTTTAAGGAACAGAGAAACTGATGTTCTACCAGATGACTTCAGCATGACAGCAGAGATTCACAAATACTCACTTTCCAACTACATATATTTTGGACACTTATTTTCAAGCTTCTGAAGTGCCACTGTTTGTTTTAGCTCTGTTAATTATAAAGGACTTGTTTCAGACATTACAATTTATCACGGTCTTGATGTCATTGATGAATTTTCCCAGAGCTTCACAATTTGGACCTACATGTTCGTGACCATTTGAAGAGCTGAGAGGAGACTACATACTGCCTCTAATCCTGGATCTCCACAGAAACACTCTGGGAAGATACCACTTCTGAGTAATATGAAAGCTTCCTGTATCCTGGGGGTCCTGGTGAACAGCAAGATGACCATGAGTCAAAAATGTGCTCTAAAAGATCATCTAGTGACCTAAAAGATCATCCAGTCCAATTCCCCTGACACAGCAGGACCACCTAGACCATGTTGCACAGGAACATGTCCAGGCAGGTTTTAAACCTCTCCAGAGAAGGAGACTCCACAACTCCTCTGGGCAGCCTGTTCCAGTGCTCCATCACCCTCACTGGGAAGAAGTTCCCTCTGACATTTATATGGAACCTACTAACTTCCAGCTTACACCCACCAGCCCTCATCCTATCACTAGATAACATTGAGAAGAGCCTGGCTCCATCCTCCTGACACAAACTAATAAACACTAGACAAGCTTTAAGGGTTGCGTTTGTCTTCCCTTTCTGTAATACACTGTGCACCACACAGCCTTAGCATCAATGTTCTGTGGTGTGCATTTGTTGCAGGGACCTCTTTACAGCAACAATATGGTTTTAAGTTCCCTCTCTTCTGTGCATAGATAACATCAGGAGACTCGTTACATGAAAAGGTCAATGGTGTTTTGCTTGGCATTTCACAGAAGTTAGCGTGCGTTTGTGCACGCAGTCTGCGTTAGCAAACACGTGAACAAGAATTCATAACTTGGAGGGATCCTGACACAGCGCTCGTTTAAATGGCAAACAGCTGGAATCACAGAATGGTTTAGGTTGGAAGGGACCTCAGAGATCAGCTAGTTCTAACCCCCTGCCTTTGTCAGGGAAACCACACTTCCCCATTTTCTGCCTTAAATTCCTGCTCTTTTGAGAACTAATCTCCTTGACAGACTTTCTGATCTGTCACCTCTCGCGGAAACGCAAGGAGAGTGGAGCACTTCCTTCCAGAAAGCAACGGCTCTCTCTTCAGCTGTACAGGCTGTGCTTGCACGGGCAGTGCCTGCAAACACTGAACAGCAGCATTCCCTTGTGTTGAACCAAAAGGCTACCTGGTGTTTTTAATTAAAATGCAGTCAGCTGAAAATCATTAATATTGCCACAGAAAGAAAAACAACCTTTACTCTACTGGGCACGGGTAATAAAGTTCAGGGTTTTTAACTCACTGAGCTCCATCTGTGAAGGTTAAGAGGAAGGTTAACTTGGAGAGAACTGAAGCTCTATTTTGTGGACCCTATGGCTGCATATCACTCAACCCTTACCTCCATACGCTGAATCACAGGTTTTATTACAAGATTACACTTTTTTTTCCATTAGAAATTAAAATCACCTGCTCTGTAATAGAAGCATGCCTATAAAAATGTAAATGTAATGCATGCCATCTAAACAGAGCTGGCTTCACTTCAGCTTACACACAGGACCTCTGGTAATTTAAATTCTGACAGTGCAAGAAAACTGCACTTGATAGTTGGAGTAATGAAACCAAACCGAAGCATCAGCATTCAGATGAAGACTGGGAGAAAGGTAAAGACACTTTAGAATAAAAAAGTTACGTTTTTCACTTTCAAAGATTTTCACTTTGTGAAAAGTCTTCCTTATTCATTTGTGAAGCATACTAAGACTAATCTCATTAGAAATCCGTATCTGATTACCACTTTCTGCTCCTGTACCATGCTGACAGTGTTATCACCATCTGTGCCATTCTCGGAGCATTTCCATTACCTTAAAAAAATATCTACTTGCTCAAGTTATGTAAAACTCAAAGGAAAGACACGTACGACATCAGCAGAACAGAAATTAAAAAACATAAACATAGGTTATGTGTCACATCCGCCCACTCTGTAGGTGACATGGAAACTAGAAAAGAGCAATCTGTTGAGATCATAGAATCATTAGGGATTGAAAAGATCATCTAGTCCAATCCCCCTGCCACAGCAGGATCACCTAGACCAAATCGCACAGGAACACATCCAGGTGGGTCTTATACGTCTCCAGAGAAGGAGGCTCTACAACCTCCCTGGGCAGCCTGTTCCAGTGCAACATCTAGCTGAATTATTTGGGACTGAAGAGCTGAAGAACAATTTAGGAACTACTGGCAGTACCTCTCATACTACCAAATTTCTCTGAAGAACTGGACAATATATTCAACCTCATTGTGCTCCAGTTTGCCCATTACTAAAACTAGAATGCTTCAGGTCATCCATATGCAAGTATAGTGATGTCTGACTTCACAGAATCACAGAGCGTTAGGGATTGGAAGGGACCTCAAAAGATCATCCAGTCCAATCCCCCCACCAGAGCAGGATCCTCTAAATCCAGTCGCACAGGAACACATCCAGGGGGATTTTAAACATCTCCAGAGAATGAGACTCCACAACTCCCCTGGGCAGCCTGTTCCAGTGCTCCATCACCCTCACTGGGAAGAAGTTCCTTCTCATATTGATGTGGAACCTCCTATGTTCCAGCTTACAACCACTGTCCCTTTTCCTATCATTGGGTGCCGCTAAGCAGAGACTGGCTCCTTCCTCCATTTGGGCCATGAGTCTGTAGAATCAGATAAAAAGTGACAAGTACAGTGGAAATACAAAATGAGAAACATTCAAGCAATTACACATTTAGTTCAGCTTGTCAAAGAATTCTCAGAATATTTAGAAATTTCAGACTACCAAAAATCTATTTGGGTTTAATTTTTTCCTTAAACATTTACTCTCCAGTCTCTGCCTACTCTGGTTCCCTGCTGTAGTATGCATGGCTGCCCCCAAAACAAAGTAACCTCAAGGCCAACACCATCTCAGTTTGCCTTTGAATTCCACAAGTCTGTTCTCCCTCTGGTTTTGGAATAAAGGAAAGATTCATTAGTCTTTACCCTGTTCAGTTCAAACTCAAACTCTTGCTCCTCTTTCATTAGCCTTAGTCTTTGTTTCTCATAACTGCACAGGTAAGGCTGCTTTGTAGAACTGGATAATAACCTACGATCTAACAATTCAACTAATTTGGAATGTGTTTTAGTGATTAATAAAACCTCTTACTGAACGAGTTGGTTCATCTGCATTCATAACCTCACACTAACCACTTTCTTAATTCAGCCAGCTATGCAACATGGACAATGAAATATTTATGTTAAAGTATTGGAAAATTAATTTTATTATTGAAATTTGTAAATATTATTCCAAGTTTTTTCTCACACTCTCATCTACTTTCATAATAAAATTCTACACATATTCAGAGGCTGAAAACAGAGTTTCGTTCGAATGACTTGATATGATGCTGTTCCAACAGCTGTGACAGCAGTTAACACAAACTTACAGCTTGTGACTTAAATAAACCATTATTTTTGAAGACATACAACCTTTAATACACAGATTTGTGAATGAAATGACACCAATGATATTGGAGGCATTTTTGCAATAGATTCTTACAGCATTACAAACAAGTGTCTCTACATACGCTGGATAGAGCAACGAGGATGATGAAGGAAGCGGAGCACCTCCCTTATGAGGAGAGGCTGAGGGAGCTGGGTCTCTTTCACTTGAAGTAGAGGAAACTGAGGGGTGACTTCATTAATGTCTACAAATATGTGAAGGGTGGGTGCCAAGAGGATGGAGCCAGGCTCTTCTTAATGACATCTAGTGATAGGACAAGGGGCAGTGGGTGTAAGCTGGAACATAGGAGCTTCCACATAAATATGAGAAGGAACTTCTTGATGGTGAGGATGACAGAGCATAGGAACGGGCTGCCCAGGGAGGTTGTGGAGTCTCTTTCAATTGAGATGTTTAGGACCTGCCTGGATGGGTTCCTGTGCAACATGGTCTAGGTGGTCCTGCTGTGTCAGGGGTATTGGACTAGATGATCTTTCAAGGTCCCTTCCAATCCCTAATGATTCTATGATTCGATGATAGACGTAGAGAAGGGCCCAGAAGAGTCTGGGTGAAGTGATCAAAAAGGCTGTGAAGCTCACCTCTAAACTGGAGAGGACTGTGCTCAAGCAAAGATGTTTCAAGACACACTCACTGAATACTAAGCCCTTGCTGGTCTGAGAATGCAAAACAAAATGCTACTTTCCAGTACTTTGCAGTTTCACTCTGAAAAGAAAGCCCATATTCAAATAGCTTTGGGATCACTGTAACATACAAAGTACATTTTAAAAAAAGCTAAGCCCATTGATTTTTCTACCACTTAAAGCCAACAAAAAACAAACCAGAGCTTTCTTTGTGGAAGCACATTTCTCTCATCTTCATTATGCGTTCACGTACAACACAACAAAAATAAACCTCCAATACAAAAACCTCTTCTTTTGGTTTTGTTGTCATCTTTAACAGCGTCACCCCGTTCACAGTTTCCAGAATCAGTACTCCTTCACAGTCATCACAACAATTACAATCCCTAATGGAAATTGACCTGTTCTCTGGCCCCTTTTTTTTAAAAAAAACCCATTGATTATTGAGTTTTTGTTTTGTTATGTAGGGGATCCTGCTGTGGCAAGGGGATTAAACTGGATGATCTTTCGAGGTCCCTTCCAATCCCTAATGTTCTGTGATTCTGTGATGAAGTTCACAACCATACCTCACTTCACTTGCTGATCAGAGCCTGCTGCTTTCCTCCCATACCATTGCTACAAGCAAAACAGTCTCCAATATTAGGAGTATTTTTGTTTCAGTAAAAGTGCATATGGCTCATTTCAACAGAAATGTACTTTAAAGGTGCCAGCTACTTATTTATTTCTAGTTCATCCAGATGGTATTTTGTAGTGGTAAAACAGAAATAGCACTTCCAAGGTACACTGAATGTAGGTTTTATATTACAATAAAAGGCATAAACCACAGCTCTGCAGAATGACAAAATATCTATACTACAGTCCTTTATTTAAAAGAAATGTTCCTGAACAGAATCTAGAAGAGACTATGAGACACCACTAGGATTCCTCAATGGCCGTTTGAACTTCCCTACCACGTATCACAGGTCTACTTTGCAGTACTCATTTTCGGATGCTGCTGCTGACAGAGATACTACTGATTTTGGAATAACTTACACTGATACACACATGACTAGGGATTTGAAGGGACCTCCAGGGGTCACTGAGTCCAATCCCCCTGCACAAGCAGGACCACAGAACCCTTCCAATCCCTAATGTTCTGTGATTCTGTGATAATAGCAGGTAGTATTGAAAATTATTCGGAATAGGAATAAATGCATAAAATACACTTTAATCCAAAATTCTGCCACCTCTACCCTGCTAAAACGGTGTTTCTGGCTCACACAATCAAAGAAAAGAAAGTGCTCTATACTTCTACAGAGCCCAGATTTCTCTACAGAGTTGTGTATGCTCCCAGTAGGGCAGATGGTTCCTGACCAGAAAAAAACCATGGTTCAGTTTTGAGATTTTCTTAAAAGCAAACACACTTGCAACAAACCAAGGCACATTTACAGTTTAAAAGCATTCCTGCTTGACACAATTTCAAACAACCAAAACCCACAAAAGAACAGCTCAGTCAGCACTGTAGTCAAAACTACAGAAATACAACCAGAATCTTTAGAATAAAAGGTATCAAATTCTTACTAAAAAACCAGAATTAATATCCGAAAGCTGAAGTGGCCGCACAATGTGTTGATGCTTATTTAAAGCACTGCAGTCTGAGTCTGCACACACACACACACACACGAGTCTTCAGTCCAGCATGGGTTACATACAACACTAGCTAGTCTTATAGGCTATTCTTACTACCTTGCTTGCTTAAAAAGCTTTACTAAACATGAGTTCAGCAACTCTAAAGCTGGTTGCTTACTTCACTGAATTGTGCTTTTTAATACTATTACCCGTATTGTCTACAACCCATCAAGAGCAGAAGAAATAAGAGCTTTCACGCTGTTTCTTACGAAGTTCATCCAGAGCTGCAAGAAAAACAGCAATGGGCTGCATGACCACAGGAAAAATAAATTATCAAAGCAGGAACGGACATCTGGAGGTCATCTGCTCTCACCTTGTCTACACAGCAGAGCAAGTGTGCTTAGATCAGGGTGCTTAGGGCCTCACTCAGCCCATCCCTGTGGATAAGCATTCAGCCACCTACTCCGGCACCTGCCCTAGAGTTTTATTGTTAAAAATTGCCATCTGATTAAAATACCATTGTAGTAGGCTATGATCATTGGCACTACCCTGCTCTATCTTTCACCACAGAATCATCATAGGATCATTAGGGAGTGGGAGGGACCTCGAAAGATCATCTAGTCCAATCCCCCTGCCAGAGCAGGATCACCTAGACCAAGCTGCACAGTCCTGTGAAAGGGCTACAATTGCATCCCTCGAGCGTTCTTCTCCCCAGGTGAACAAATCCCTCACCTCAGCTGCATCCTGTACGGTTTGCTCCAAGTTTGTCCATGTTTCAGCTGGACTTCTTAGCTCAGCAAATACTTCCCTTAGCAATCAATAAATAAACTCAACTTCTTCAAAAGAACCTTAAGAGGTAAATCATCATTTCAATACATAAAGACTGCTACTAAACTGGTAAATGAAGTAGCCAAGAACATGGCCAGGCACTGGCACATGACTGAGTATTGTTTTCTATTAATAGTTTCTATTACATTCTCCTATTAAATAGGAGTAAGAAAAATTGTTGGAATGATCTCGTCACAAGTTTTGCATAAATTGAAAACTCCCCCAGAGAGCTACCAGGCACAACTTTGAGAGTTAAAATCAAACTGTTACGTAGATCATTTTTAATATGCAGTTTGCACACCTCCTCCTCTGCAGGCTAACAGGCTCCAAGGTAGCTGCAAGTTATTACAATGAATGTCCCCAAACACGTTTAATTTCATAGAATAATAGAATCATTAGGGATTGGAAGGGACCTGAAACATCATCCAGTCTAATCACCCTGCCACAGCAGGATCACTTACTGGAGAAGTTACGTGTTGCAGTTTGAAAATTACCAGAATTTTCTGATGTGCAGAAGTTGTGCTTTGATGAGGAACAAAAAGTTACTCTCAAGAGGAACCCTTCCCCCAGTTACACTGTCCCGGCGGACCTGCTCCAGAAGGGCCTGGCTACGTCAGCCTATAAAAAGCAGAGCAGGCTCTTTGTCTGCGACCCTGAGTCGAGCACGCCCGCACTGTCTGTTCCGGGGGCAGTGGGGAGGTGGGAAACGCGGCTCAGCTGAGACTTGACGCGGCTCTGGGAGGACCACGGCGCCGGCCGTAACTTGCCACGGCCCCGAGCCGGCCCCAGCGCCACACGATCGTGGCCACGGACAGGAGAAGCAAGACTGGTGCAGAATTTGCCATCACGACCCCCCCCCCACGATGTAGCAGCCCTTCAGCAACGTAAGGTACTCTTATTCCTTCTGGAGCTGCAACAGGATAGGGAGAGGAGAGGGTCTTTGGAAGGCCCTCTTGGCAACGTGTACACGGGGGCGGCAGGTGCAGCCCTGCTAACGCAGCCATGCAGTCACTCTGTATCTTGGATCCGGCATGTGGCCAGGGCTATGCAGCTACGCCACCGCCATTTTGGAGAGACTGATCAGCAGGAAGAGAGCCTCTTTGACATTTCTGCTGCTGAAAAAGACTGCGGGTGCTTACGTTTTGGGGTAGAACTCCTTTGTGCTTAGCTGAAGAAAGCAGAAGGATTTGAGAATCCTTAGACCTTGGATCTCAGACACAGAGACTGGGTTCTTTGTTGGAAATGCAAGTTGGCTGCACCGAGGGATCCAGTTTGGGCGCTGAGCAGTCAGGCTATCCCAAAAGTGTTGAGCTGGAGAAGCTACGCTGAAGAACTGAAGAACTCACCCGTCTGCAAGTAGTTTGGGTCTCGCTGTCTCGCAGATGGGGGTGATGCATGAATAGTAGAGAGGGTGGTGGTACTCGTCTCTACTTGACTGGTATGCTGTTTTTCCCCAGATCTCTGATGTGAAGGAAGACCCAAGGCCCAAACGATAGTGACCTCCCATTGTATTTTTCTCAAAATGTGTGATGGCACTTGTGACCCATTCCAGGCTCTCACCACTCTCATGGCGAAGAACTTCCTCCTCACATCCACTCTAAATCTACCCATCTCCAGCTTTGCTCCATTCCCCCCAGTCCTGTCGCTACCTGACATCCTAAAAAGTCTGTCCCCATGGACTGGACTGTGAGATGTTTCAAGATCCCTTCCAATCCCTAATGTTCTGTGGTTCTGAGATTCTCTGACTGTTTCCTGTGGACCCTGCAATACATCGGCACCAGTGCTCCCAGCACAAGGATTGGCACAAAACCCCTGACAATTCCGGAAGTCTGGGAGGCAAAGCAGAGTCACCCTCTTTTTAAATTGGTAGGAAGGGAAGTCCGATCTGTGGCTTCACAGAGTGTACATGGGCGCCACACAAAGGATTTGGGTTGCTTCCATCATCTCACAGATTTCAGGTTAAAACCAGATTGGCTGGAGCTGCCTGTGCACCTTCTGAAAAGCTGCTTCAGACATCGCTGCTATTTCCAGTGTCCTTCTGTTTTCTAGCTTGAAGATGCCCCATTTCCTCTCAGGACAACATTGACAGTAACCAGTGCCCCAGCTGCATTCACCAACAGAATCTTGATTCTATGATTCAACAGCAGTCTCATGACATCACAGAGCGCCTATGACATCACAATGGACAAGTTGACGCGGCACAGGCTACAAATACGGCAGAGCGCAGCGCTGCCTCAGGACAGTCTGGCATAGTGGTGAGTGCAGACTCCTAAATCTCCCCTGTGAGCAGGGTACAGTGCTGTTGATGCCGGGGCTAGGCTTCAACCTGACCCTATCACCCTGCGACTTCCCATCATGCTCCCCCCACCACCAGCACCCTCCCTCCCTTCCTCCTTCTCAGACCCACTAAACCCCTTCACTCTCTTCTGCAGACCATGGCTGTTGTGACTTTATCATTCCTCCTACTTCTGCTAAGACAAAACCTCTTGAGGTTCCTAAAGCTGCTAGTGAACATTGAGCTGGCAGAGGACATTGGGAGGCCCTTGCAGGATCCTAATGAGAGAAGGCAGTGGCTCTGGCAGGAGGTGGAGCACTGTATCATGACTTGGGGAGCCCAGCTCTCTGCTGCCTGTCAGCAGTGGCAGTGCTGGGCCGTGGCTGGAGTCCTGCTGCTGCTCTGCGTTTGCTGCTGGAGGCTCAGAAAAAGGAGCAGCCGTAAGCCAGAGCCTGTCAGTTGCAGCCCAGTTGAGGACAGAACCAGCACTGACAGTGCTGAGGAAGATGGCAGTGAAGACCTCGACGACGATGATGAGAGTTGGAGTGATCTGGCCAGAAATTGGTCAGACTGCATCCAGTGGCCAATGGAGGCTCTGTCCCGCACAAGCTGTGAGGTGGAGCAGCTGGTGGCTGATCTCCTCCAGGTTTGCCAGCAGCGCTTGTCAAACACATTCTTGCCAGTGCTGCAGCCAGCCATCGGCGTGGGCAGTGCCTTTGAGGGTTGGAGCACCGATGATGAGGAAGAGGCCGACTACTACATGCTTGTGCCCCTGAAGCCACCCCGTGGACACAGCTTCTGCCTAGAGCTGGGTGAAGTGGGACCAATGCTGGCCAAGGACTCGCACATCCGTGTGGAACCACAGTGCACCTGCTCAGAGAAGGACATGCTGTGCTTCTTGCACAGTAGCGAGGATGAGCTGCACAGAAGTCAGGCTCCCAGCCTCCTAAACACCCTCTGCACCCACTCGTACCTGGATGCGCAGAGAACAGCCTCCTGGTTCCAGAACATCGTGAAGTCAGCCTGGACACAGATGCCGCAGTCAAATCACTATGATCTGCGGGTGCTACCCTCCCGCAGGCTCTGCAGGATGTTGCTGACCAGTGCCTTTGGGAGAATCCTCTCTGTGGTGATTTTCTTTGGGGTGCAGCAGGACAACTCAGACATCTACCTGAGTAGCCTGCCTGTGGAAGCCTACGCCTCGAGCACGATGTGGCCGCAAACCTCTGCTGTGGCAGAGGCAAAGTTCCTCCGTTTTATGGCCCAGAACATCCAGCCCGGCAGTGCCCACCTCAGATGCCTTCACCTCTGCACCGGCATCCTGGAAGGCGTCGGCATTTCTGCCCCGGCAACGAAGACAGTTATCATGCAACTCCTGCACCAGTCGTGGCTGCTCCAAGACCTGTCTATCTGGTGCAGGAGAAACTTTGTGGAGCTCCTGGACAACATCATGTTGGCCCTGCAATGCTGCCTAGAGGACAACAGATTAGATCATTTCTTCCTGGGCAATGACAACCTGCCAGAGGTGATCATTCTGCCCCCAGCCTTCCGCACAAGCAAGACTGTCAACTTATTCCAGCATTTGCAGGAGCATCCATCCATCCAAGCAGCAGTACTGAAGAAATGTCAAGAGGTGCAAGACCAGCTCCAAGCCATGCATGGCTATGTGCTCACCATGAAGATGTCTCCATGAACACAGAGGTGTCTGTGGAGCATGCTGCCAACAGATCTCGGAACATTCTCTGCATCATGCTCCGCCACCCAGCGCCTCCTTTGGACAGAGATCACCCCCTGCCTCTTTGAGAGCCGCCCTTCCTCCTTGTTTGCGTTGAGTTGCCAGTAAATGGAGAGTTTGAACAAAAGCTGTGTTGAGTGTGCCTGCTCATTGCCTTGGTGGGGAAGCTCTGCTTCCCAGCACTTTAACAGAGGACCCAGGCAAGCCCAGCCCTGACTGCTGCAGGTGTCATGGTCTCAGGCCCCACCTTTCTCCTGTGCTCTAGCAATTAAAGTCTAGGGCTTTCACAGAATCACGGAACAATTTGGATTAGAAGAGACCTCAAAAGATCATCTCCCTGCCTGAGCTGGGGCGCTTCAGTTTTGGGGTAGAACTCCTTTGTGCTTAGCTGAAGAAAGCAGAAGGACTTGAGAATCCTTAGACCTTGGATCTGAAAGACAGAGACTGGGTTCTTTGTTGGAAATGCAAGTTGGCTGCACCGAGGGATGCAGTTTGGGCGCTGAGCAGTCAGGCCATCCCAAAAGCGTTGAGCTGGAGAAGCTACGCTGAAGAACTGAAGAACTCACCCGTCTGCAAGCAGTTTGGGTCTCGCTGTCTCGTAGAGAGGGTGGTGGTACTCGTCTCTACTTGACTGGTATGCTGTTTTTCCCCAGATCTCTGATGTGAAGGAAGACCCAAGGCCCAAACGATAGTGACCTCCCATTGTATTTTTCTCAAAATGTGTGATGGCATTTGTGACACAGTTTCTAGTTTGTGGACTAACTTCCTTAACCTTTCCTTCCTTTCCCTATACATTTATAGAGTTAATAATCCTTCTTTCCACTTTCCCTAAGCTATCCATTGTCTGGCAAAATTATCCGAGATGTCATCGAGACCTCGCTACTTTGCTTTCTTCTCCTTTATCTTAAATTGTGGTCTTGAACCCACCACAATATGGAAACAGAATCATGCTCAGTTGGAAGGGACCACCTGATCATCCAGTTCCCATGCCCCCACCAGGCTGGGACACCCCACCCTAGATCAGGCTGGCCAGAGCCCCATCAAGCCTGGCCTTAAACACCTCCAGGGATGGGGCCTCCACCACCTTCCTGGGCAACCCATTCCAGGCTCTCACCACTCTCATGGTGAAGAACTTCCTCCTCACATCCACTCTAAATCTACCCATCTCCAGCTTTGATCCATTCTCCCTAGTCCTGTCACTACCTGACATCCTAAATAGTCCCTCCCCAGCCTTTTTGTATCCCCCCTTCAGATCTTGTGGAAGACCACAAGAAGGTCACCTCAGAGCCTCCTCTTCTCGAGACTGAACAGCCTCAACTCTCTCAGTCTGGCCTC
>VXBP01000972.1:16318-37383 GCA_013400115.1 Rhinopomastus cyanomelas | reverse complement strand
TTTTACCGTTTACAGAATAAGCTCACCAATCACAACACTATTCTGTGTGAGGGGGCCACATTTTCTCTGGGTGTTTTTGTTAGCAGTATAGAAGTTTTTCTTGTTGCCTTTGATATTATGCACTGCATAACATTGCACACCCATGCTTTAACTCAGCTCTTCTGTGCATCACAGAGAGTGATTCCCTTGGGCTAGGCTCCTAAAGCCCTGGCTTTCAGCCCATGCCATGGTGCCGGAAGCATCACACAGACAAAGCCATGCTCTGGGTCATGGTCTTGTTTAGATCAGTGGGGTGATAATAAAAACCATATGTGGCTGCAGAGCAAATTGAACAGAGAAGGAAGGGTGATATGCATTTTGGGCACAGTTAAGCCTCAGAGAAACACCCCTTTAGTGCCCAAATTGTCACAGCACTCACGACAACTAGCACTGAAACACAAACACCAGGAAGCTGGCCTTGTGTTACAATACATGAGTTGTGGGAGTAAGAGAAGGGAGCATCCAAGCCCAATAAAGTCTCTTAACAGCAGGTTGTTGCCTTGTGCTGATACCAGCTCTCTCTTAGCTCAACAGTGTCTTGACGTGGCACCAGTCTGACGTCCTCTCTGAGACACTGCTCTGCTGTGAATTTTGTTCTCCCACTACCGACTCATTCTGCTGGGTGACATAAGGACCCAGCTCAGTCTAGCTTGGCCTTCAACTTCATTTAACTGCTGTGAATCTTCTTTCATTTGTACCCAGAGAGAGAGGGGCACTCTTCAGGATACAGGATGTTTCTGTCCGGGTAAACAGACAAACCCACATACCCCACTACACAACACAAAGCAGAGCCAAGGGAATTCGTAAATGCTGCTGGAATCATAGAATCATTAGGGATTGGAAGGGACCTAAAAAGATCATCTAGCCCACCCCCCCTGCCACAGCAGGATCACCTAGACCAAGTCACACCAGAACACATCCAGGTGGGTCTTAAACATCTCCAGTGAAGGAGACTCCACAACCTCCCTGGGAAAGAAATTAAAGACCTATTACTTGAAAACAAAGTCAAGTACATTGCTCAGGAGTCACCCATCTGTGAAGATGAAGTCTGAGTTCTTCAAATCACATAATTCTGTCAGTTTCTGAAGCTGCTTCTCTCACGCTGAAATGCCTGTTGGAATAAGCTTTGACCCATGTTGAAAACCAGTGAATAAGTGCATTTTCTCAGCCACCACCTATGAAGGCTTGGCCTAGAGGAACACACAGTCCAGAAGTCACCTCATATTTTGAAACCAGATTTTGAAAAGCCCTGCAGCCAGTCAGGAGCAGAGAGAAGATCTGCAGAATGGAGGAGCAGCGGCAGCAGCAGGAGAAATAGCAGATAAAGGAAGCTTCTTCACATGTCATAAAAGCAACTGCAGGTGGGCAAAAGGGTCTACTGCTGCCTGTTTTTCCAGCAGTGAGGGAGGAAGCAAGAGGTAAGAGGAGATGAGGAAATATGAGCTCTAACCTGCAGGGAGAGGTGGTGCTAACATACTCCAGTGGAGAGACTAGCTGCAGTTTGGAAGAAAGGGAGCATAATTAATACGGTTTTTAAGGCTGGCTGCACTTTGCGTGGACAGCTGGACTCTTCTGTCTGTTAAGAGTTTAGGAACACTACTCTTTCAGCTTGCCGCCTGGGCCTCCCCTTTTCTTGTAACAGGCTGCCAAAGTAAATTGCTGGCAAAGGCTTTCTCCTCCGTGGCAGATGGCTGCCAGTGCTGGGGACACCACTACTGCCACACCTGCCTTCAGGCAGCCGGTAAACGCTGGCGGATGGCAGGGTGTGCCATGGATCCCCAAGTCTGCTTTACAGGGAGGATTACCCATCGCCCTTTTAATGGGCTCAAGACCTCCTTTTTATTCTGCAGACCAGTTTGCCCTCCTCAAAGCCCACCACAAAGCACTGTCAGGCAACGAGTGACACAGTTGTATGAAGCGTCTGCCTACTGATAGGAAGGTAGCCCAGTCCCCAGTAGACAAGCAGGTGGCTTCAAATGCCCAGCTGATGGCACTGTGTCTTCACCAGTCTGCCTGGCCAGAGGAGAGCAGTGGGTTACCTGCCTGTGACCAGTGCTGAGCAGGAATGTTGTAGCTCCAAACGTGATGCATGACTTGTCATTTTTATCCAGTAGTTACCGCTAGTTTTATGAACAAGGTCATGGGGTTGGAAGGTTTTGTGGCAGAGGAAGTTCTTGTGCACACAGAGACCGCAGCCCATATGCAGCAGAGCTGGAGGCTGTTTCATGCACAGTAATCCTGGCTGTGGCCTGGGCAGTAATCTTGGCTCTCATGTGGGGGCTGCAGATGGTCTGAAAATCAGAGGACCAGCTGATGACAGACTCATACTTTCTCCCAAGGACAGCCAGGTCCAACTCCACTGTGGCATGACCAGCAGCCTCCACAAAGGAAGAGAAGCATCCAGTCCTCATTCACAAACTGTGGCCAAGTAGACCGGTTTCCCATGGTGTCTGCCTGCTATCTGGGACAGGATGAGCCTTGATGCAACCAGTCAGAGACATCTTATGCCCATCATGACTTGCTGGCTCCATCCACAGAGTGAGACGGCCACTGATTTAGGGTTAGCGAAGCTCCACAGTGAAACTCCACAGTGTGCTGCAGAAGGACTCAGAAGTGCCAGAGACCTGGAATTGAAAACAAGCTGTTGTGATCCTTGAGAAAATCCTTTCGCAGAAACAGCTGCCTGCTGCTGTTTGGATCTGCCTGGTTTGAGGAGCTCCCCATTTTCTGACCAGTGTCTTTCACTGGTTTCTCCTCGGGGTACATCTTCTTCTTAAGTGACTCCAGAAAATTGTGCTCTGGAAAACATACTTTGTTGAAGTTGTCTGGGACATTGTTAAGAACTTAGTAGAAGATCTGAAGCGCAAGCACAAGGCAGAAAGAAAGGGGATGCAAATTTGCTAGTACTTTTATGAGCTTTGCAGTGACATGCAAAGGGCTTGTGCCATATTTTCACAAGCACCCCCAGACCTAGATATCAGCAGCACCCACTCCTGTGCTCTCTGTAGCCCTGTGGGCACATGTCTGGCCCTGTGACTCACCCACCTAGGGATAATGAGGGTCTGTGCTGGAGGAGACACCAGGACACCACTGCAGGTGCAGTGGCACCTGTGCCACTGTGCTCTGCTGATGTCACTAAGTGAAGGAAATTTTTACCAAAAAAGTGCCAGGTATCGAAAACACTAGTCACTTCAGGATGCTCTTGAGTTTCAGATGAAGGGAGCAGTGAAATCCTGCAGAAATCAACCCCGCTGTCTTGTGTTATTTAAACAGGAGCTGACGTGGAGTGTGTGCCTTCCCCCAACTGTACTTTCAGAGGGCACCATTTAGCGTGGTGTATCCAAGGTTTAGGGTGGTTGAGATCTGAGCCCTGACTCTACCTCTGTATGAAATAAGAGCAGATTGCTGCTTTTATTTACAGCCGTGCTGCTGTGCAGAGTGCTGCGCCAACGAGGGACCCTGTCTGCATCTTGCACTCTCAGTTGAATGCCACTTGAAGAATGAAGTTGAAAACCACCATGCACAAGGCCTTTGGGTCCTTGCTCAGTTCCTCAACACAAGGGGGAACTTCTTTACTGTGAGGGTCACGGAGCACTGGAACAGACTCCCCAGGGAGGTCATGGAGTCTCCTTCTCTGGGGACTTTCAAGGCCCGCCTGGATGCGTTCCTCTGTGATCTGTGTTAGATAGTTTTGTCCTGCTCCGGCAGGCGGGTTGGACTTGATGATCTCTTGGGTCCCTTCCAACCCCTAACATCCTATGATCCTATGATTATTTTAGAGTGAGATGCTTAAAAGTGCTTGAAAGTGCATTTCCATTCTTCAGTTTGCTTGTATGTGTGGTTAAGTGCCACTGGAATTCCACCATTAAAATCTGGTACTGGAGTGGTTGTACCAAGTGCTACATGACCCAGCTACACAGAGAAAGAAACTGTAGCATGGATCTTCAAGGACATAGCAACATATCCCTGTTCTCTGTTGCCAACATTGGGCTGCAGTAGCAAGGAGATTAAAGCTTAAAATTGCTGCAGAAGTGCATGGTCTGATCTTGTAAAAGGCTGATGTCCATCTGCCTACACCCACTGAAGCTGCTCAGGCAAACCAGAGTTTTGCTTGCCAAAGGACAGAAATGGTGAGGGAAAGATGAGGAACTTTGTCCCAGATGGCAGAAGTAACGACTGAGGTGAGCAGCCATGGCTGTGTGACACCTCAGACATGAACTGGAAGAGCAGAGAGGTATCAAGGGAGAAGATCTGTGTGGGACAGGTGTGGGAATCACATACGGTGTTTGAGTTTCTGCATAAGGGCTCATTTGAGAAAATTCTCTGGCAGAGAATGAGAGAGAGGCTTGAACAGAAGCAGTGCTTGGGTGAGAGTGTGTGGGAAAAGCGACAGTGTAAGGTGAAGAGAAGGAAAATGGCTGAGAACATAGACAGCAGAAGCACAGACTGAATTTTGCCTGTGGAATGAAGATCTCCTGCCTGTTTCAAGAAAAGAACTAGTGCAGTGACCTAAGTGAGGTAAAACAGGAGATCCAGGGGATGTAAGCCTCAAGGGCAAAAAGAGAATGATAAAAGGATTGAAAGTGAGATTCCCACACCCCTGTGAATGCATTGTTGTGTTATGTCCATGTGCCCCGTAGAAGAACAGCAACAGGCACCTTAACCTTCCACATCTTGAAGGGAAATCTGGTTGCACTACAAAAGGTGATTTGCATTGAGGAAAAAACCCCACAATGTGGCTGGGCATGATTAGCCAAGAAACTGGGGAGCCTGAAATGGGCACTTTGACTCCATCCTACATTTACAGTAACTGAAACACAAGGGGAGCAGTCACCTTTGCCTGAAGGCTAACTTCCTACTGCCTTGTGGAGAGCGATAACCTCTGGTGCATGCCTTGGATGGCACTCTGATAAGACAGTGGGAGGATGAAAGGACAGGGGAGATCAGGTACTGGCAACACCAGTGCTGTTTGCACCATCTCCTGACTAGGAGTGGGCCAGTAGAGAGGCAAGCTTCTTATCTGTTAGTGCCCCTCAGGGCGCTTATAGGCTGACTGCCTCCAGCATGGAAATCACACCAGGTGCTTGGGTGGAGAAATGGGAACACACACACAACACTGTTAACGTCTGTCAGAAGGTCATCATGTTGGCAACAGTCCTTTAGCTAAGAGGGTAGGAAACTGCAGAGCAGTTCTGGCACAGCAGAGAAAGGAGAAGGGGCACTGAGATAACAGGTTGCCGGAAGGGTCTTTGAAGCTTTGCCACCCAGCTGGAAGATTGCATCTCATCTTGGAACAGGGCTGTCCTGAACTGGAGCTGCTCCAGGAGCTGCCTTTTGAAATTGGAGACTTTGTGACACTGGAATTATTTTTGTGTTAAAAGATTTCATGTCATGGGCTCTCAAGGGATGACCTGTCTTTTTCCTGTTGGTTAGAGGCCCAGAAATATATATAAAAGGAGCATTTGCTCTTACAGGAGAAACTAGAGGAGGGAATTATGCTGCTATTTCAGAGAGCTACACTCAGTCTCCAGCCTGGAGAATGGAAACACCACTGCTGGGGGGGTTCAAAGCCATGGAGAGCTGTGCATCCATGCATGCTGTGGTGAACAGCTGCACGTTACATTAGATCTGAGCTGCTTGTGAGAACCAGCAGCCCCTCAAATTCCATTTTCTAGGAGCCCACTGAAGCAGTCTGCAGTGAAATAAGCATTGGTGGTTTCCTGACCTTTGTGCAGGCAGAAGAGCAGATCTACAGTGCCCCGGAGGAATAAACATATCTCAACACACGCTGAGCTGAACTGCATGGAGCTGAGCGTGCTGGGTGGATGGACACAGTGTCTCTTCCATCTGAGTAAGAGGGAGCTGTGGGCAGCCTATAAACTCTGCAGCTGGCACAGGGCACTGCTGGCTGTGCTCAGGGGAAGGGGCCCAGTTGGGAAATCTGCTTAGGCCTGAGCACAGTGTTCTGCTAAGAAATTCCTCCCACCCAGTGAAAAACTCTTACTGGCTTCTTCGTAACACAGCACGTTGCAGGGAATATGCACTGCCTGTGATGCAGTTTTGGTGTTAAAACAACTAAGGTTATGGAGAAGCAGAAACCTGATTAGGTGATTGTGCTTACTAGTCTGTGGTTGTGTACTTCATGGCTAAGTTACAATGGCTGGCCGATGGGCTCTGTGGTCAGAATACTTTAACTCCATTTAAATTTAATGGATTCAATTGTTGTGACCGCACAAGAAGGAATAGAATAGCGGATGAAACTTGCTGTTTAGCTCATGATGCTGGATCTATGCCTTACACTGTGTTGTGCCCTTAGGCTGAGCAAGACGGCAGGACTCATCTGGAAGAGTGAAAAGGCAAATTTTGTGTTTGCCTAGGCTTTTTCATTGAATAAAAAAATACTTAAGAACAATAAACTCTTTGGCTCAGGAGCAGCTCCTCTTTTTAAAAATTTTGTTTTGAAGAGTAGACTACTTCATAGTGAAGTGTTTATACTTTATAATGGCTTCCACTCGGTAGCCTGCAGAAGCACACCACAGGTATGTCTGCATGAATGTGATTTGCTCAGTAGCATCTGCCTGCTCTGTTACTGCCACCATAGCAAGATCTGTTAAGACCTTCTTAATAATTTTTCTGTCAGAACAGACAGCAAGGATACCTTTGCCACCTTGCAAATACAAGACATTCAGGAGAGGGTCTCTCCAGCTGCTGCATATCCAATGATCCTCAGGATGCAGGGACTTACTGCTTTTTATGCAATTTTCACAGACTTTCTCCATGTAAATGCTTGATTCTACCCAAAG
Source organism: Rhinopomastus cyanomelas (assembly GCA_013400115.1). Classification (NCBI taxonomy): domain Eukaryota; kingdom Metazoa; phylum Chordata; class Aves; order Bucerotiformes; family Rhinopomastidae; genus Rhinopomastus; species Rhinopomastus cyanomelas. The sequence goes on along the minus strand of VXBP01000972.1, from coordinate 30,541 downwards.
ACAGCCCAATCCTTTTCAATTGCCAGCAGCAGCAGTTGTGCTCATGCAGGGTAGGTGTAATTGGTAGAGACAAGCACAAATGCCCACCTTGCAAAGGAATACACTGCTTCCATTCTTTTCCATAACTGAGGCAAAGGCAATGCTCCTGGGTCCCTTCTAAACTTTCTTGCACACCAGTTCTGTGGAGAGTTTCTGTAATGTGGTGTATAATTTACTCTTCTTCGGCATTTTTGTATTTGTTGGCTTTTTCATAGAATCGTAGAATCATGGAAGTTGGTTCATTCTCTGTTTTCTGATTATTGTCTTTCTGGCCCGATTCCTCCGGAAGGAAATATGTGAAAGGTGGGTGTCAGAGGGGTGGAGCCAGGTTCTTCTCAGCATCATCTAATGATAGAATGAGGGCCAATGAGTGTAACCTGGAACATAGGAGGTTCCATATACATATCAGAAGGAACTCTTCACAGAGTGATAGAGCACTGGAACAGGCTGCCCAGGGTGTTTGTGGAGTCTCCTTCTCTGGAGACGTTTAAAAGCCACGTGGATATGTTCCTGTGCAACTTAGTCTAGATGATCCTGCTCTGGCAAGGGAATTGGACTGGATGATCCTTTGAGGTCACTTCCAGTCCCTAATGTTCTGTGATTCTGTGATAAGATCACTCATAGGGAACACGGGAGAGAAGAGAGGGAGAACCTCTCTTGATCTGCTAACCACCCCTCTTCTGATGTTGTTGGATGTTGTTGGCCCTCTTGGCCACAAGAGCACACTGCTGGCTCATGGTCATCCTGCTGTCCACCAGGACCCCCAGGGTGAAGCTGCTCTTCACCAGCTCANCTTCCAGTCCCTAATGTTCTGTGATTCTGTGATAAGATCACTCATAGGGAACACGGGAGAGAAGAGAGGGAGAACCTCTCTTGATCTGCTAACCACCCCTCTTCTGATGTTGTTGGATGTTGTTGGCCCTCTTGGCCACAAGAGCACACTGCTGGCTCATGGTCATCCTGCTGTCCACCAGGACCCCCAGGGTGAAGCTGCTCTTCACCAGCTCAGTCTGCAACCTATACTGGTCCCTGGGGTTGTTCTTGCCCAGATGCAAGATTCTACACTCACCCGTGTTAAATTTCATCAAATTGCTCCCTGCCAAGCTCTTCAGCCTGTCCAGGTCTCGCTGAATGGCAGAACAGTCTGCTGGGGTGTTGGCCACTCCTCCCAGGTTTGTGTTATCAGAAAACTTGCAACAGTGCACTGTAATCCCTCGTCCAAGTCATTAATAAATAGATTGAATAGTACTGGTCCCTGTACTGACCCCTGGGGGACTCCACTAGATACAGGCCTCCAGCTAGACTCTGTCCCATTGACCACCACTCTCTGGCAAGAGATCCATATTACTATCCGATTGTCCAGAGCACACTTCCTCAGTTTGTCTGCGAGGATGCTGTGAGAGGCTGTGTCAAACGCCTTACTGAAGTCAACATAGACCACATCCACCCCTCTGCCATCATCTATCCACCTGGTTATGCCCTCAGAAAAGGCTATTAGATCAGTCACGCATGNATGTGGAGCTTCTGGAGAGAGTTTAGCGTAGGGCAATGAAGATGATAAAGGAGGTGGAGCACCTTCCTTATGAGGAGAGGCTGAGGGAGCTGGGTTTCTTTAGCTTGGAGAAGAGGAGACTGAGGGGTGACTTCATTAATGTCTACAAATATTTGAGGGGTGGGTGTCAGGAGGATGGAACTGGGCTGTTCTCAATGTCATGTAGTGATAGGACGACGGGTAATCGTTGTAAGCTGGAACATAGGTTCCACATCAACTTGAGAAGGAACTTCTTCACAGTGAGGGTGCCGGAGCACTGGAACAGGCTGCCCAGGGTGGTTGTGGAGTCTCCCTCACTGGAGATGTTCAAGACCCGACCGTATAATTTCTTGTGTGACTTGGTCTAGGTGATCCTGGTGTTGCAAGCAGATTGGACTAGATGATTTTTTGAGGTCCCCTTCAGTCCGTAGTGATTCTATGATTCTATGAGAAAAGGAGACTGAGGGGTGACCTCATTAATGTTTAGCAATATGTGAAGGATGGGTGTCAGGAGGATGGAGCCAGGCTCTTCTCAGTGTCATCCAATGATAGGACAAGGGGCAATAGGTGTGAGATGGAACATAAGAGGTTCCATATCAATATGAATAGTGACATCTTCACACTGAGGGTGACATAACACTGGAACAAGGTGCTCAGGAAGGTTGTTGAATCTCCTTCTCTGGAGATGTGTACCTGTGTGACTTGATCTAGGGGATCCTGCTCTGGCAGGGGGATCAGATGTGATTCTGTTATCCAGTTAGCTACAAATACCCACTAAAGCAGGGGAGGGGATTTGCTAATTTTTAAATCCTCAGGTGTCCATATCTTTACAATTTGTTGCAACTTCTGCCCAGTTCACTGCTTCTTGCAGCTGTGCAGGCGTTTGTACATAGCATATTGCAACACAGACTTACCTGCTCCTGGTTTGTTCAGTTTTTCCTCCTCCTGCAAAAACTGAGTGCCTACTAGCCTGTAATGTACTCAGCTTCATGCATCCCCATCAGCAGGGAAACAGAGGCACAAAGACAGGAACTTATGAGCCCCAGGCTAAAGAAGTCAGTTGTGAAGCAGCAGTCTACTGGTTGTAGTCAGGTGTCTACTTGTTTGAACTGTACCTCACTTGCCTTGAAATCCCTGAAGCAGTGACAGAGAGTTGTAGTGGAGCCTGCCATCAGGAGAGGTGACCAGACCACCCTGCCCCATCTGACACTGCCAATTCCTACCCTCCAGGACTTAATATTTAACAGGAAAATACAGCTAAGAACAGTCAGAAAGGTAATTAAAATCAAGGGATGCCTTGTTACTATTTGTGGGACTGTAGCAGATGCTTTACTTTTCTTTTTGTTGGCAGGGACCATGCCTGTGATTTCTTCTTCAAGGCATTGCAGTGTGAAATGTCTGCTCACCCACTTATTTGTCTCCAACTTGATCACTGTCAGCTGAGGTTGCTAGAAAGAACAATTCAGTAAGTTTCTGTCACAGGCTTTAATTCTAGCTTTGACCGCTCTAGGAAGGGTCTCATAAAATCTGCCCTGGTGCTGAATTTTCTTAGATTTTATTTTTAGTGGGTCTATAGCAAACATGGACTGAGCATTAGGTGGAGATTATGTCAATGAACGTCAGAAAAACAGTTCTTTCAGGTTCTCTATGATGGGGAGTGCATGTTCCATCTACTTTACACATTCATAATTTAAACAGTAATTAGAAATTCTAAATACTAGGGACCAAAACTGGGTCAGCTCCTCAGCGGCCCCTGGTGGGAGGAAGGGGCCGCGTCTGGCTTCAGCAAAGGAGCGCAGCTGTGGCACCCTGATGGTTGCAGAGAGCCCTATCCAGCACACAAGACAGAAGAGCTCCTTCAGCAGCCAAGGACCTGTGCTGTCCTGCGAACAAGAAGACTAGTCCTTCAGCTGTGGTTAGAGAGCAAAGAAGCTCAGGAAGCAGTCTTCTGAGAAGGCCTCTGCCCATAGTGTTCTGCAAATGCCAGAGTCGTGGAGCAGGTCATGATGCCAGGGAGTGAGTCCCAAGGCCAGCATTCAGAGGTCCATGCTCACTACATGCAGGGTGTCTTGGCAGTGGAACTGCCATCTACCCAAAGGGCAAGTCCTGCTTTTGCAGGTTCTCTCTTTCCTATCTATCAGTAGCTTCCTGGGTTTTCTTGACCGTTCCACCTCAGTGGCTTCAGGTTTACTTTTCACTTCAAGTCTCATTTCCTGTTCTGTTCCCCTTGCATATGCTTCTCTCACCAGCCATCCCTGGCCTAACTTTCATTACATTTTTTCCCCCCTGGAAGACACACCTTTTGTTTCTGAGCTTGGGGAATCAGCATTGCTGTCCCCAGAGAACACTTAAGTCCCTTACAGCTACAGAGGGTGAAGGCAGCCGAACAACTCAGTTCAGACTTAGGCAAAACTCAGTGGAAACCAGACAGGCTTGCTACATGCATCTTGCCTCTTACATCTCTACGGATGAGGTAGGGCACCTCCAGAGTCTTTTTTGCTCAGTGCAAATAAACTTATCTAGCCAAGCAGTTTCACCTTAATAAGATAAAGGGAGTAGAACACCTTCCATAAGAGAAGATGAGGAGCAGAAGGTTAGGGAGAGGAAAGATCAAAACCCACCCACTGTTGCTGCACATAACCCAATTCACCCCACGCAGGTCAGCAAAGCTTGAACACAGCAATGCTTTTCTTGGCACCAGGACAGTGAGAAGGCCAAGGAGGTATGTCTAGCACTACAGAACCAAAGGGCAGGTACAAACAAAGCAAACTTAGAGCAAAGACTTGGAGGAGTTCCGCCTGGTTTCAGGGACATAAAACAGTATTCCTGAAAAGAAAAGCAGGGCTTAGCACCCCACAGAGAGGACATGAGAAATTTCTTTCTTACGTAAAAAGAAAAGCTTTATTCTGATACATTAAAAAATCTATACATTTCTTAGACTAAAATACAGTTTTGCATCAGTATCCTGGCACAATGTCAGTTTACACAGAAAATCTAAGATTAGATCAGCACTGTTAGTTTCCCTTCTCTTCCTGCATTCACAGCTTGCTGTACGAAACATTTCAAGTTCTCGAGACAACAACGAACATTTACTTTTCCCATTTCCAAAATAGGTGGCATTCCACTGGAAAAAGGATCTTGACTCAATGTAAATCACTAAGCCAGTCCAGGGGTTTGATTGCCCTGTTTGAAGTATGAGTGAAAGAGGATGAAAAGTTGGTTTCCAGATGAAGCTTTGATGAGACTATGACAATGCAAGCCTTTAAAAATATGTTCAGAAGATCTTCCTTTTTCCTTTGGGTAGTTGTTACAATCAGCAACAGAATCCACCATACAGAAATAATTCCTTTCTATAGGCATAGGATTCCTGTATTCTTTCTTGCCCCGAAATGCTGCAGAGCAAACGAAAAGCAGGGCACAGGGGATGTTGCTGTGACATGCCTCTGAATCACAATGTGAATTTTCTGGACTACTGAGAATATCCTGCAAGTATTTTCTACCTGTGAAATCCTGCTCTCCATGTCTCCATCTAAACACTGGAAGCTGTTTTCTGGCCTACATCAGAAACAAAGCAACCTTTCGGTTTTTCTCCTCCCTCACTCCCCTAGGTGACACTGTGATATTATCCTCCACACTGTTTTTTAATGAGTTGCTCTCCCCTTCCAGTTTGAACAGGGAGGGACCCAAACAAAAATAACACTGGAGCACACACAGCATTTATTTTAGAGTTAAAAAGCTATGATTTTCATGGGAACTCCAGTCAGAACCCAACTTCTGCACGGTTTCAGGGGTAATCAGCTTCCTACTCTCACAAAACCTTTCTGGAATTACTCCCTAGCTGCACCTATTTCATTCAAGCCTGAGGGGAGCAACGATGCACTAGAGGGATGGTAGTCACTTATGCTGCCAGTATCTTTACTTATAGTTACTAAAATCAGGCTAGTTTCTGATGAAGCCAGCTGGTACTTTAGATGCGAAATCTTTGAACTTTTGTTCTGGAAGGGGGCTGGGGGGGGCCCCCATGTTTCTATAGAAAAGTAACAAATGCTTAAAGCACCAAATTCCACTAATCATATTCACATACGATGACTTGACCTCAGTGAGACACGGTAGTACAGTCCGATGGTGTTTGCCGGTTTTCTGCTCTAACAGATCTGTCAAATGAACGGCAGGCAGTTTAGCCTCCAAAGGGGTATTTTCAGATGGATTGATGCTACGCATTGCCCCTAGAAATACTTTCAAAGCCCTAACATCTCTGAAGAGCTTTGGCTTGATTGCATCAGCTTGCAAACACTGCAAGACACATCACAGCTTCATCCCAGAACAGATATTCTGCCTTTCATGCATTACCCACATCACAAGAAATATCTTTCATCTCTCATCTCTCTAAATAGAAAAGAAAAAAAACCCATCAAAATACCTTGAAAACAGCAGTTGCTACAGAACACAAGAAATACAAACTTTCTGGTCTCCATAGTCTCTTATGTGATGGATATAACAGCGAAGATGAAAGAGTTGAAAGAGCATTTAAAAATTACATATTTTTGAGTAAACTTCCATCATCCCAACAAACAAGCTGGGTGCAAGAAATGTGTCAGGTAAGTCTGTTGGGTTTTCTTCTGGGAAACACATGACTTTTTGTTTGCCACAAAGATGAAATCGGATTTCTGTGGTAACAATGTGACACACAAGCTGTTCAAGAAACAATGGACTAGTGATGTTCAGATTTAGTAAACAGTATCTGCGCAGGCAAAGCCATGATTTTTTAAAAAAGGGATTATGTTAGGTATCTACTTTTAAATCTTAAGCGTTTCTTCAAATGACTGTGCCATGTTCAATACAGCATGTAATATGCACTCAGAACCGAATGATCACTGTGTGGTGATTATATGTCTGCTACATGCGTTTTATTCTGACTCTATAACATACATTCATAGAATACATCATAACCACTCAGAGCAAACCACTAAAGTGCATGCCCTGAGGGCACATGAAATATGTTGTCTTCAACGCTGGCTGTTCAATTGCCAGAACACTGATACAGAAAGGGCTCATTTTTGCTTTATATCCCCATTTTGTGCTGAAAGAGTAAGAACTAGCATCCCCTGCTCCCTCCATGAAAGAGAGCACTGTGGAGCAGGCCAACTGCCTGCTGTGAAAAAGCCCTTTCAGAAAGAAGTAACCACCCTGAGAAGGTGCTATACAGAAACGCAGGGAGCGAGACTTGGATTAACTCTTGAGTAAGTGGACTTGTGTACTGGGTTAGGCTAGGATGGAGTTAATTTACTTCACAGCAGCCCATATAGTGCTGCGCTTTAGACTTGCGACCAAAACAATGTTTACATGTTGCTGGGCAGTGCTTGCACAGGGTCAAGGCTTTTGGTGTTTCTCATTCTGCTACCCCTGCAGGATAGGCCGGAGTTTGGCGAGAGCATACAGCCAGAGCAGCTTGTCTGAACAGACTGAAGAAGTGTTCCATACCATATAATGCCATGCTTAGCCATAAAACTGGGTATGTAGGTGTGTGTGGTGCCAAAGTAGCCACTGCTCAGGAGTCTGCTGGTGGGAGGTGGTGACTGCCTTTGCATCACTTGGGCTACTTTATTTTTTTGCTTTACTTCAGGTACTGTCTTTATCTCAACACTTTGATCCTTCTGACCCTCTCTCCCATCCTGCTCTGGGAACTGAGCAAGCAACAGAGTAGGGGTTTAACAACCAGCCAGGGCCAAAACAGAAATGAGAACTCAAAGGAAAAAAAATAAAATTCTCTAGACCTGGAAGAAGCAATTAAAATGACACCATGCAGCCAGCTCAACCTACCAGCAAACCACAGAAAGATAATGTGAAAAAAGAAACCAAACATTTAAGGAACGGAATGCTTTTCTGCCTTTGAAACTGAGCTGAGCAGAAGCTATGAGGCACACTGTCCACAGAAACAGAATGCTGGGAACCAGTAACACTGTTGTTTTTTGAAGTTTAAACTGTCTGGTCTGGGTCTCCAGTTTTCAAGCACTACTTGGCTCAATGGACTTTCCACGGAGATGACTGCTCTGCCTCAGCTGTCTCATCTGCTCCTCTTGCAGTGTTATTCCTGCACAGTATCACTCTCTAGTTTGTCTGGAGCATTTCCCTTAAAGCAGTCTGTATACTCACTTTAATAACCAGCTGGCAAAAAAACCACACGTGGCAGATCCTAGCACCTCTACCAACTAGAGATTTACATGTCAAGTGTTGTTCCACTCCACTAATCCCACTAGAGGAGAAGAGCAGTCTAAATTTCTCCTGAAAAGTTGTCTTTTTAGGTGTCAGTCTTTTGCTTATCCCCTTGCACAAGACAGAGCTGGAAGAGCGCAGCTTGTATTTCGGCAGCATATGAACTTCAATGGATATTCGAAAACTTTGAAGGGCCACTGGATAAGCCTGCATGTGGATGGAATGCCTTTTTGGCATGACTGAAAAGCTCTGCATGCTGGATATACACTCAAGAATGTATATTTTATTACGAACTTTGTAATGATATAGATTTGTCGCTCAAACATTACAACCACCCATAGAAAAGTGTTGCCTGTATCTCCTAAACACCATGTACACAACCCAAATTTATTTTTTAAAACAGGATAAACTGCTATAAAAATGGTGCACAGTCAAGTCATACAAAAATACAAAAATTTGTTTCCAACTGCAGTCCTGGTTGCACCAACAGAGAAAAGCCCCCACCAAGCACTTCTAGTGAGCAGAGAACACAAACGTGTGGAACTGCGCACGGCAGAAATTTGATGTCAAAATAAGCAGAATCTAAGGCTTCAACCAAAGCACCTCCAAGCACTTCCAAACAAGGTGGAAATCAGTCTCTCTGGCAGCAACTCGACAGTATGTGATAAATCCCTTATCCTTGGAATCCAGTATCTAGGACTCATCTAAGCCAGTTTTTAAATTTCTGTTGCATTTGCAAGGGTGTGTAACTTACAACTTCTATACTTAGACAGCCCTCCTGTTGTCGGTGGAGCTACTCATGTGGTTCACTTATATGAGTGTCTAGCTGCTTGCCAGATAGGATGATTTTTTGTCCCTGCCTCCTTAGCAGCTATCATTGCTAAATGTACTGTTATTTTCATGCCTTTAATGCAGTTTGGGTTCTGTGATACACAAAGAGTAAATCCTTTTAACTGAAAGAAAACTAAGAAAATTTAACTTATCAAATGACTTCTAGAAGCAGAGGTGAAAAGCGCAGATCACTGCTTACTCTTTAAATCTTGACAACACGAGTTGCGCACGTCTTTAGGTGGAACATACCTCTGCACTCCATTGCAAAGCTTCTGCAAAAGGGCTTTTCTCTTTGAGAAGGTCTTCTTGAATGGAGTGATCAAACCACTGAGGCATTATTTATTTGTACAGAGCTTGTATTTAGTGCAATAAGTCTTAAAATTCTGCTCTGAAATATTAACTTTACATTAACAAAAATAGTTTTCTTAAAAAAATTGTAACAAAACAAGCAGATGGCATAGACAGATCATGAATTCTTAGCAAATACACTTTTAAGCATTTACCATTACAATGTGCTGAACAACTGAACACTGGCATTTGTATCTGGTGAGCTTCCAGAATGAAAAGAAATAAAAGTGTCTAATAATAAAGCACGTTGTCTTCTTACTATAACCTCAGATAACTATCCAAAGAAATAACACTTGCCAAGAAATGTTTCTCTGCCCTTTCCTGCGTTAGCCAGCACAAACGAAAATGGATGAAGCAACAGACAAGGAATGGTCCCTTTCACCTTGCAAAGCTCTCTGGTACTAAATGAAATTAAGCATACAGTACTTCTTTGTATAGTAGTACAGTTCACTTCTCTTCTATCCTCAGCATCTTATTATCTAGTCATGAATCAGTCATGAGTATGGCTAAGCCTGAGTGTTAACCATCTGTTATTTCCCTTGCTCATATGGATAATCCATACTTTTTGGAGGAGCACTGCTGAAGTGTGAAGGAGGCTACTGAACTCAAAGGGAGGATAAAAGGCAACGGGTAAGTAGGGTAAAATGGGAAGTTAATTGCATATCAAAATCATATGTCCCCATTTTGTAGTTTCTATTTAAGAGGAGATGCAAGGGCTCCCACACACCTGAATACCTGAGGAGTTGGTTATCGTGATATCCGATACTGATAAACAAAATCGTGCCCTGCCAGGGCTGTTAAGTAAAATAACTGCTTACAAACCTATTACAACTGAATGAACTCTCATTGAAACCACCTTTAGAAAAATTAAATCTGAGGCTTTTCTTGATTTGTATTTGATTGCATGTCACTGTCCTGAATTAAACAAAATTTAAACAAACTAAACAACTAAAACTCTCAGAAGATTTGCAGTGTCATGGGAAATCTCTCTCTAAACCTAGTTAGAATTTCAGATTATCTTTATATTGATACTTCCTCCAGACTGTAAAATAGCAAGCATATAAGAATCAACATTTCCGTAACCATGATGAATAATTTAAAAAAATGGAACAATGATAAAGCTGCTCGTAAAAGCCACCCGTATGAAAAAAGTACATGTTTCACAAAAATAATTGTTTAAAAAAGTATTAAATCCCTGTTCCTTTTCTCTGATTTTGGCTGTATTTTATATATATGTGTGTGTGTGTGTACGTATATATGTGTATATATATATATACACACACATATATATATATATACACTGTTTTGGAATGTCAATGGGTTCCAATATGGCTGGCTAGTTTCAAGATGAACTTGCTCCAGAGGCCTAGAAAACAAAGTCATACAGTACAGTCTTAGACAAATGCCAAAGGACAAAGAGAAACTGAGTCAAAGGGGTCACTGGAAACCATAAAGAAAGAAGCTTTAAAAGGTTGGGTTTTTCTCTTGTGCTTTGATACAAAGCAAGAAGGTCCTAAACCATAAGCTTCCTTGTCTCTGCTGTTAGTACCTATTTAAAGTACAACTGCATTTAGGATTCTCACTTTAAGAACAGTCACACCTAATAAATATTCACACTTCAGAGACTGAAGCAAAATGGCGCAGGCTATTTTTAAAAAAGAAAAACAAGAAAAAAATAATCTAATTTTCAGACACTGAATTTTGGGACAACAGGTGCTACTGCTACTGAATAGACTTATGAATGATCCTGTTCCAAATGCAACTGATGCCTTTATCAGTGCTTGGGGGAACAGTATCACAGATTTCATGGAGGTAACTGCTGTGTCCTGTCCTTGTCAGGAAGTGAGATCCTAGTATTTCTGAATCTATTCAACAGGAGCTGAACACCGGAGAATGAAAGACCACTTGAGAAAACACAGCCAAATCAGTTCCAAACAAGACAATCACGTGAGCAGCAGAACTGGGAGTAATTCAGCAGATGACACTCAGGCTGAGTCCAAAGTGCTCAGCATCTTCTCCAGCAGTCTTAGGAGCACTTTCAGCCAGTGCCAGACTCAAGCACCTGGAGTCAAGTTCCTAAAAGAACAAGACCACCTTTGATTTGCAAGTACTTGGTTTGCCCTTTCACAAGTGTAGGTGAACAAGGATTTTAACGTCCAAGCTTTGAGCACTCAAGCACAAAAGTGTAAGCAGTGGTTTGTGTAAGTGGAAAACCACTCAAGATAAATGAGTTGCTTCAATTAGAGGTTAACAGTGAAATTCTGGATGGATTCTTTTGTGCATATGACTAGACGGATTGCATGCTCAGGTTTGAATGATTTTAACAGCAGTTTTACATCTACAGTCTTTAGACCACTCTGAAGATCCCAACTGTTTGAACAGCTAGAATTACTCCCAAAAGAAAACAGTAAATGAGCACAGAATTAGTTTTTTAGATATACAAACACAGCAGCATTTAGGCATAAGCAAATCTAGGAACTGCTACAAAGAAATAGCAAAACACACAAAGCTAGACATTTATCCACTCTACAGCAGGAACTCATTCCAGCTTGGTCAAAAAGTGCTCATGCAACATGGCTTCATATACTTAATATTAAAAAAAAAAAAATCTACTCTTAGCATACACTTATTTAGATTCCATCAGGTTAAAAAATTGTTCCCATGGTAAGGAACTGAGTCAGGCCCCAAATACTCTGAAAGTAATGATGGAAAAATATTTTATTTCACAAAGTCATACTACAAGATGACAAGTTACACCTTGTCCAGCCTGGCTTTCACATGCTTTCAGTTCTCCACCTTCCAAGCTCATCCTCCTATCTGTTATCTGTACCGCTGTTCCTTATTTCAGGCTACTCAGGCATGCAATGCCTTCCTAACAGGCACACCATAAGTAAAACAGGCTGCAGAAGCATAAATGATGCATTGTTCACTGTCTGTGTATCTGACAGTGTGAGATGGAAAGAGCACACAAGAGACAAGCAACATAAGTAGTTGGCAATAAAACAAACAACTGGGAGAAATGTCATTTGAGCAGGTTGAAAGGAATCACTGTATCCAATTCCTTGGCACTGTATAAAATAATTTGGTGGGAGCTTTAATTGCCTGGTCCTACTTTGCAACAATGGATGCACTCAGTAGTGTTCTTCAGGCTTTCACGTGAATATAAGATGAACAAATACTATTCGCTCAGGGCTGCAAAGACGATTAAGGTCAGAATAGCCCAATGAATTCCAGAGCCATCTTATTTTGAGAGAACTCAGCAACTGGGGCTGTCTGTATATACCACATAGCAAGCACTACTAATCCTAAAGATATGGTTCTGCATTTGTTTGTATGACACAGTTCCTTTCATCTTACTTTTACAGGAGATGGTCTCAGCTGTGACAAAAACTCTGCCATCCAGGTGATAGGCAAGCTCACAAACAGAAAAAGCAGAACGTCTTGAGTGATACAGAGAACAAAAACTTCTCCTGAAGAAGTGCAGTCAGTAAAGACAAAGAGGGAGAAGAAGTAAAAGTGAAACTCTTGGAGGATCGCCACCTCCTCATCTGCACCTACCATTGGTTTTAGCTCTCTGCCCTCAGCTCCACCTCCCCGGCCAGCTTCTTTCATAGATTTCCTACTATTCTCCACAAACTCCTGAAAAAGAGTAATGAAGTGAAAAGTCAGCAGCATTAGAACGGACCCCAAACATCAAATCTCAAAACAGTACTTTCAGAAGTCCACATAACTTGTACCTTCTGCTTCTTTTGCTCATACCTACACAGAGTATCAAAACAGCTTGTCAAACAGGGCCAAGAGGAGGTGTGTCTCCCTCATTAATTCTCAAAGCCAGACAAGTATTTGCCTGGTATGCTCTTACAAGTTTCACACTTAGAGACTCACAGATTCATTTAATTTGGAAGAGACCTTTAGGATAATAAAAGTTCAACCACTGACGCAGCAATGCCCGGTTACAACTATATCATGTCCGTAACACGACACTCTCTACACAAAGCTCTCTTTTTTGTGAGGAAGGAAAGTGGAAGAGTGGTTGTCAAAAGAAACCCATAAAAACCCCTCAGAGTTCTGTTACTACAACTATCCTCTAATGTTAGAACTACATTTAACAAACACTAGGAGGTAATCACTTGCAGCATCTTAATATTTATTTCCCTCAATTCAAACTCTTACACTTTTCACTGGATCACAATCAATTCATAATTAATGAAGACTAGCTAGTGTGTTGAACTCAATATTTTTTTTTTCTTAAGAGTCAGGCATTCTGTAGCAAATGTCAGTAATCTTTAGCTGCCGGTGTTTTGTCATAGCTGCTAAACAAAGAAATCCACAACGCTTTTATGATCTATTTGTGCTGTCTTCAGAGACACCAAGTTCTGCTTGCTTACTCCTAGTCTGCGCTAAAAAACAACTCATCATCTAGTGTTTTATTTATTACATACTCCAGATTCTGTAGCATTTTACACAAACATTAATGTTAAGTTCTTGACCTGGTTTTTCCAACAGACTATCAGAAAAAAATGTTAAGAAGTCATGACAATCTTCCTCTAGCTTTCACATGGGGGGATATTTCACAGGGACATATTGTACTGTTGCCGCATAAAAGCATTATCAAGAAAATGATAGAATCATAGAATAGGGATTGGAAAGGACCTTGAAAGATCATCCAGTCCAATCCCCCTGACACAGCACGAACACCTACACCAAGTCACACAGGAACATACCCAGGTAAGCTTTAAATGTCTCCAGTGAAGGAGACTCTACAACATCCCTGGGCAGGCTGTTCCAGTGCTCTGTCACCCTCACAGTGAAGAGGTTCCTTCTAATATTTATATGGAACCGCCTATGTTCCAACGACACTGGACTCCCTCCAGCAGCTCCACACCCCTCTTGAACTCAGGGGCCCAGAACTGGACACAATACTTCAGATGTGGTCTCACCAGGGCAGAATAGAGGGGGAGAAGAACCTGTCTTGATCTGCTAACCACCCCCTCTTCTGATCCACCCCAGGATGCTGTTGGCCTTCTTGGCCACAAGAGCACACTGCTGGCTCCTGGTCATGCTGCTGTCCACCAGGACCCCCAGTCCCTTTTCCCTACACTGCTCTCCAACAGTCTGCAGCCTGTACTACTACCTGTGGTTGTTCTTGCCCAGATGCAAGGCTCTACATTTACCCTTGTTATACCTCATTACATTTCTCTCTGCCCCGCTCTCCAGTCTGTCCAGGTCTTGCTGAATGGCAGCACAGTCTGCAGGGGTAT
>VXBP01000972.1:0-15935 GCA_013400115.1 Rhinopomastus cyanomelas | reverse complement strand
ATTCAGCACGAGGCCTACGTCATCTTAGATTCAGTTTTACCTGCAATGTATTTGAAGAAGCCATTTCTTGCAAGGTTTAATTCCAAGGAGGCCTTGGCTTTCCTAGTTGCATCCCTACATTCTTTCACCAGAGCCTTACAATCACCCCAAGTGGCCATCCCCTCCTTCCATGACCTACAGACTTTCTTCTTCCTCTTCAGTTTGCTCAGCAGCTCCCTCTTTAACTACACAGGTCTTCTGGCTCCCTTCATTGACTTCATTCCTATTGGGATACTTTGGTGTTGTGATTCAAAGAAGTGGTCTTGGAATGTTAACCAGATATCTTGGGCCCCTTTACCTGCCAGTACCCTGTCCCATGGGATTTCCCCTAGCAACTGCTTGGAAAGGTCAAAGTTGGCCCTCCTGAAGTCTGGTGGTGTGATTCTGCTAGGTATTCTGTTCCTATTCAACAACAATGGCCACTCAAAATGGCATACTCAACAACAAAGTTAAGAAACTGAGGAGCAGAATTTTTACACCTTGGTCTCTAGCTAAAGCAATTGTGGAAAAAGATGGAACAAATACTTATGAACTGAATTGTGCCAATGGCCTTGACATAGCACCTAGTCTCCAGGGCAAAAAGTAAAACCTGTTGTTTCTGTGCATGACAGACTGAGTCCAATTCTGGTTGCTGTGTATCTGAAAAAAACCCAAATCCTCCACTGTGTTCACTAACATTGAGTGGGGTAGAATTCATTGATATTTCTTCTCTTTTACATCTGTAGAAAGTTCATTTTAACTTTACTCCAAGCCTTTTCCCTTTGGTTTGCTTTCTTCCATTCTGCACTGTTTCATTTGAAAGAAATGACACCCAAGAGTATGGCTCTGCAGGGCAACTGCTCACCTGACTGCCAGCAAATGAAAGCTGGTACCAGTGATGCCATGAGATGTAAGCATAACTACTTATCTGATGCTCATCAGATCACAGTGTTTGTTTATCAAGCCATGAATAAGATAGCAGGATAACCAAGTAGTTTGAATTTGACAGCTCTTAGCCTCAGAGATGAGGAATTGCTATGGGAAGTGTTGAAATGCAGTTTGGATTTCAAAGATCTCTCTTAGCGTCAGCCCATCCAATGAGCACGTCTGCTAGAAAGCACTGGTTTTTTTCACGTGGAAAGGGAAAAGCGGTACTACTAGCTTGGAGTTTCTGGTTTCCTGTTTCTTGTTGGGAGTCAGTCTCCACTGGTCTTTGTTCAGAGTAGATGCACATGATGCTGGAGGTGGGCATGACTGCCATCTTGCCCTTGGAATGTGCTGAATGGAGAAGGAGTGGAGTCTGGGCCCTCAGAGATTAGCAGGTTTAACCTGCAATCTGCTGCTTGTTGAAATGGAGGAAATTCCCAGATGCAGCCCAGAGGAATTGGTACATTGGAATAGAGGACTAACTTTGAAGCACTGAAGTGGAATAGAAGCATAGACATGGAATAGAAAACTGTACCTTAAAGCAACTGGTGGCACTGAGGAATGGATGTATGGACTAAAAGATGGACAATATTTTTCCACAAGGAACAGAACTGCTGGAGGTTTCCTTCCCCTGAGCGGGTGGAGGTAGCATGTCGGGTCAGTTATGTAGGAACATGTGAGTAATCTATGTATGTCTTTGAGTCAAAGTTTTTATTTTGTGCAAATTAAATGAGTCTTCTTGCTTCTTCCCCAAATTGAGCTAGTCTTTGTTTTTGCCTATGACTTTACAAGTGTTTTTGAGCCCTCCTTGTTTGTGTTTTTGTTTCAGTCCACTAGCACATTTACTAAATTAATTGATTAATTTTGTCTCTGACCTGATCAATAGGATCAACCAATGACATCAAGGTAAAATTACGGTATTAAACTCAGCTAGTCAGTTCATTCCACTGTGAAAGAACCCACTTTATAGAATGGTGTCCTTAAAGTTAGAAAGTAAGGGGAGACTTACCATGAGAACTTTATCCATGTAGAATTCCCTCCCAGGGCTCCCATCATTGTATTTTGTATCGATGGCAAAACATAAGAAAAGGACATCAACAACCATTTCATAAATGGAAAGGAAGCAGTGAGCAACCAGGAATGCAAAGAGGCAGACAATGATGAGTGGCAGCACCCAGATGGTGTAATCTCGTTGGTAATTCAGCAACATGATTCCAGCCAAACCTGTACTGCAGACAATCAAGACCTGAAGAAGAAAACAACAGACAATTCTTTTGCGTTTTAATATGTTTTGTTTGATTTGTTTTTTTTTTTCAACATATGTAGGTCTTACTCTTCCAGGAGGTTACAGATGCTAGTGGTAATCTTTACCTGCTGGATTCTTTATATCCCCACATTTTATCTGTTGGTCTAGAACATGCAAATCATAACAGTTTCAAACACATCCTTCAACAGAAAAGGTCTTCTTCAGAGCAAACAACATTTATATCCTGCTGCCATAGTTAATAGTGCTAGAGAATACTCCTGTAAAAAGAATTTTATCCTGTCACTTATAATAATCCCAGTCTCTGATGCTACCAACCCACTAAAGTGCAATTGTTTTTTCATTGCAGGAGTGAGGAAAAGCGTAGGTTTTAGGAGGGTGGTATGATTTTTGTTTTGCTGGGGAAACAACCTGTCTTATCTCTGTCTGATATGAGGCACTTCACGTACTGTTCTCCATAGAAACACGCTCTTCCTGAGGCTCTAATAGATGCTTCACTGGGTAACAGTTTGGTCTCTGGGAAGACCAAATGGATTAAACTGTCATAGCCACTCAAAATTTTGATAATTTCTGATTCTATTATTACAAACTGCAGCTAAACATGAAATTGTAATACAAGTCAGCTTTACTGTTTTACCTAAATATCAGACTGAACCAGTAGAAGAGACAGATTGGTGGCTTAACACTGCTTTAGCTGGCACTAATTTTTATACTCTGCATTTTAACATTTCTGTCGCCTGTGCATTTCTTCAACTATTTAAAAGAAACTTCTTAAGGGGGATGTTTCCTAACACCTTTCAGACTCCTCAGTAAAACCACATTGTGTACTTTCATGGTTTCCCAAGCACCTATATCTTCGTTATGTATTTCTTTCTTCTCACATCTTAGTGACTTAATTATTGGACTAGTAATTCAGCCCACTGCACTCTGGCTTGATAAAGGTAGGGGAAAAGAACGTAATAAGGAAGACAGTTCAGTCCAACCCATGGCCAAATGCTTAGAACAGGTGATTTGAGTGGGTTGGTATTAATATTTTTAGCAAAGACTGCCACAAAATTAATCCAATTAAGTTTCCATTAAGTACATCTCCATCACTCTCAGATCCAGAAAGCTGTCTGACCACAGCAATTATTGTAGTCACCCTGAGTAGAGGCGGTAATTAGTTGCTTAAGTTGGCAATTCCTCATAGCAGTCTTCTGTATTACTTTCCTGTCCAATGTTGTCATAAATGGTGATCAATAATGTGTCAGTTTTGAAGATAAACCTGCAGAGCTGTTACTAAAGAAAATTTAGAGGAAATGCTTAATTTTCCCACGTCTGTATTTTAACCACAAAAACTTAGAACCCCTAATCTCTTTTCTTGACTCCCTAAACTCAAGCAGAAGGGGTCATCATTATCTTCAGCTATTCCTTTCTAATCGCTTTTACTTAATGTAAGTAAATAATCTGTTTATCCTCACTATCTTGCACAATTCCTTCCTGATATGATGCAGCTAGATGCGATAAAGTGCATGCTAAGAAACAGAAACTTACTTTGGGGTAAAAGACATTGCTAAAGAAACCCTGCTACTATGCAGGTCCATAACAACTGTATACAGAAGACATACCTTTCCTAGAAACAGCATAAAATCCCCAACTGTGTTTATGGCAGCCACTCGCAAAGCATTTTCCACTAGAATAACAAATGCATCCTTTGCTGAGGTGCAGAAGTTGGTGCTGTTGATAGCTGTTGCTGTATATGCGTTCTGGGAAAAAGAGACTGAAAATTTACTCATGGAATAATCTAATCACATATTTCAAGCAGGGGTTAGAGAAAACAGGAACAATATGGCTTCAAATTAAATCCATACATCATACAATGTTAATGAACAAAGATTCCCTTGAGAGTTGTTCAGTCAGGGGTTATGCACCAGCTGACAGAAGACTATATGGGGTAGAGAGTTGCTGTTCTTCTCCTCCCTTGCTCATAATTTATTCATCAACAAGTTTATACAAAAAAACTATTCAAACAGAATTTGCCATTTGTCTGTAGGAGGAGGTGAGCAGTGTCATAACTACAGCAATTAAATAGCTGGAAAAAATATTCTGGAAATATAAATAAGTTTGTGAGTCATATAGGTACACTACAATAATTTCTAGGTACTTCATTAGACAGCAATCAAGGTTAGCCAGGACAGTTTTCTAAGATTACGCTGGGGATTGTTTACGCTTTCTTCTGATTTTACTTTCCACAAGTTTAAAAAATGAACAGCTGTGAAAAAGATATTAGAGGGATATTTCTAGATGCACTCAACAGAGGTGGAACCACAGGCCAATAAAACCTGTTTCACAAAAGGGTCTGACCAGCCAAACTTGGAACTCCGTTTTCCACTTTATAGATGAGAATAACACTTTAATGTTATGTAGTTTTGAATTGTGTGAACCTTAGGTATTACACCTACAAAAGTTTCACTTTTTTCATAGCAAACATATTTTGAAACTCAGATGCAGTTTGATACACTGGCAAGATCTCCAACCACTAAGAAATTGTCATAAAATTGAGATACCATATTCAAGAAGATGAGTGTTGTTTATTTTTCATCTTTGCAATGTAAACAAAAACTAATGTAATGATTTGCAGCATAATTTCAGTAATGGAAGCACCTTCATTCAAGTTCACCTCCAAAGTACGATACATTATGTGCCAGCCTCAAACTGCGTTCTGGGAATATGTATTATCAGTCCTTGCATAAAACTTAAATATTGCAAAATCTTACCTGATTTAAGTAGGTCAGGCACTTTTCTAGACACCAAAGGCAGCAGATGCAGGCTTTAAGCATACAGCGAGCACAAGCATTTTCCTAGGAAAGCACAGAATGTGGGAAAACAAAGAGTAAAACCAAGAGATCTTAAGAAAATATTCCTTTGTGTTTCCTAACTGATACTCACGTTGGTAACTTAAGAGGTTCCTTTCAGAACCACAGTACTTTAAAAACCAAATATTTCAAAACAAGACTTCCTCTCACACAGATTAAATTACGTTAGATAGAAACATTTCAGGCCTTGAGTTTCAAGAAAAAAATGGAATATATTTCTCTTACTTTTCCTTTGAGTTGAGTATGAATATACATAAGAATCATTCGTGGTATCTTCACTAATGTGATAATGAAAGACCCTTTTGCTACTGTTCCTAGGTGGTAACAAACAAGGCGATTAACAGATGCCAGAATAGGAGTAAATGGCAGATTTCTTTTCTCCCTGTTGAAAACAGAAAAAGAATACAGTAGAATGGTCAGAACGGATGCAATATAATCTAGAAATGCTACAAATTCCCAATGAAATAATGTGCAAAAGGAAGGTTACACTAGCTTTAAATGGTATATTGGTCATTACACATTTACAGCCTGCACAAGTCACAGTTTTGGCTCTTAACGCTGCTGTAGGAATAAGGTAAGGAATTAGTATGTCTGTAAGAGAAGTTTTGCTAGCAGTTGGCCTCATAATCACCATTTCCTACTAGCAGTTTCTGTAAAGCTACATCTGATTGTGAGAAATTCATAAAATCATAGAATCATTAGGGATTTGAAGGGACCCCAAAAGATCATCTAGTCCAATCGCCCTGCCACAGCAAGATCACCTAGACCAAGTCACACAGGAACACATCCAGGTGGGTTTTAAACATCTCCAGAGGAGGAAACTCTACAACTCCACTGGGCAGCCTGTTCCAGTGCTCTGTCACCCTCACTGTGAAGAAGTTCCTTCTAATTCAAAACTTACAAACAAGTGAGAAACAATGCTAAAGTTTTTTTCAGATCGACTACTGATCCACTTCCCTTCCCCTTCTCTTCTGTTGCAGGTGTATGTTGAGACTTCAGAGGATATTACTATTTTTACTTACTAGGCAAATTTTTGCTTAGATGTTTTGCATTTCTCATTTACCTACTACAAAGCTAACCAAGTAGTAAGCATTAACACAAGCTATTTGATTGCAATATAACTAGAATATTTTTAATCCGCAAGACTGAAAGCAAACTTTGTTAGTCTTGAGACAATTCCCTCTCACAATTTTAGTTTGTATTTCCAACAAAGGAAGTCACTTCTGTTTCTCAAAACTTTTTCTATTCAGTCTCTAAATAAGGGGGTCAATGGTCAAGATGGTCAGGGTGGAAAATGCTTCCAGCACTTCTCACAGGCAGCCCATCTAGGAGAATTGCTAAGTTACTCAGATTCATCTCCAAGACTCTCTCCCTCTCATTCTGCACACGTACAGGAAGCTACAGTTTCTCTGCCTGGTAACACAACTTCTGTAAATATGTCTTAATCCATCTGATTAAGATGTCCGACCCATTCCTGGTTTTGCCCCCTTGATCACACTTTCTCTCTTTAAGGATTACTTTAAGAGAGCTGTCAGTGGTCTTTCAGACAACATGCCTCTGGGGCAGGCAAAGCTCCACCAGGTGTGCACAGTAGTGTTTCTGGTGTGTTTGCTGATATGACATGTACAGACACACAAACATCTGCTTTGACCAAGGTTGTCACCTAGCAGGTAACCATGGCTTTCTGGCACAGCTCATGGCAGAGAGCTGAATGTCCTTGTCTTTCTTTGGGGAGTGCGTATGGTTATACATTTTCATGCAAAATCCCATTATCGTTATCACTCCCCACTGCAGCACCACAGCAGAAGAATATCCTTCTCATTAGAAAGGGCCTTCTTTAAAATGAAATACGATGAAGAGGCCTGCGCTCTTGTAAAGACTGAAAAACGTCCTGGCTGCTTTTCTCGTGACTTGAACATTCAAAAGGCACACAGTTTAAAGGCAAACTGAAAATGTTTGTGGGAAGAGACGCACCAAGCTATTTTCTGTACAGACATCACTGTCACTCTGTCGCATCACAGCCTAGGACAGGCAGCACACCTGTAGAGTGAAGAGCTGCATCTAGACATCATCCCAGCTGCAAAAACACTCTTCCATTAGGTCAAGAAACAGATTGGGAAAAGGAGACAAGTCGCTGGTCTTCAGGCCCAAAGCTGCAAGCGGCCAAATCAAAGCAGAATCTAACTTGAGAAAAGTTCCTCTCTGCTTCATCAACCATCCCAGACAAAATGGGAGTGATACCACCAGAAGGAGAGACCTATTACTGAGAAGGAAGGCTATAGGACAGTGATTGTCAGAGCAAACAACAGAGCCAAGTCAAGCGTAAGCTACTAGAGACATTTAAGACCCGCCTGGATGTGTTCCTGTGTAACTTGGTCTAGGTGATCCTGCTGTTGCAGGAGGATTGGACTGGATGATCTTTTGAGGTCCCTTCCAATCCATAATGATTCTATGATTCTATTTAAATGATGACTTTTCTCTATTAGAGATAAACATACTAGAGGAACAAGTAATTTAATAACATTCTAAACATAAAATATTTCTCTCCAGGTTGGGAGAAAGTTATGTGAGTTCCATTCAAAAAACCTAAAAATGTAGAGTTTTCATTC
This sequence comes from Rhinopomastus cyanomelas, assembly GCA_013400115.1. Taxonomy (NCBI): domain Eukaryota; kingdom Metazoa; phylum Chordata; class Aves; order Bucerotiformes; family Rhinopomastidae; genus Rhinopomastus; species Rhinopomastus cyanomelas. Next base: position 8,262 of record VXBP01000972.1, on the reverse strand, counting down.
CATGAAACTAGCATCTGCATAACTTAATCCTGCGATACTAATAATTAAAGTAAGTTTACCCTGTACTTTCTGCCAATCAACTTCTAGAGCTCAGGTAGTGGAAGCCCAATTCTATTCCCTTTTGAGGATAATCACAAAAATGGCATGAGCGTTATAAACAGGCAAATCAAACACTTCCTCATTTTGAGTTAAATATAACTGAAGGCAGAGTCTGTAATGCAGCATGCCTTGAGGTCTGTTACTGCCCTAGTTGAAAGGAATTCATCTGGCTAAGGTGAATGAACAGTGAACAAATATAAAATATTTCTCCACGGGTAACTTAATCTCATTTGCTGTGGAAAGCTGCTAATACACAAAATAATGAGGAAGCCAAAATGAATGTCCTTTCCTTTTTTACTAAGTCACCCCTCAGATTAGAATTGCACCTTGAAATGAAAACATAGTAGTAGGCAGAAATGGGTATTTGCTAACTTAAAATAAGATTCCTGTTATGAAGTGATAGGGTACACTTAAAAGAAAACTCGTTCACCCTCGGGTCACAGAAAATACATAAACTTACAGATGAAGCATACACACTGCCACGCAGGCTATTTCAATGTGAGGTTAATTCTCTCTCTTCTGTATTTTCCTAGTTCTGTACTCAAACTAGTTTAAAAATTCAGAAGATTATATCCCTGTAGCATCTTACAATAACTTCACAGATGTATTTCACTGATATAGTGGAGGACTTAATCATGAATAAAATAGCAGAATTTCTGACAGCATAGTAAATAAATTCCTTGCCTTTGATATTGTTTTAAAGACTTGAGTCAAATGTAATTCAGATAACAGGCTCACTTAAGACAACAAACCAATTAAACATTTGTGATCTGAATCATGCACATGAAAAAGATCTGCATACATCATTAAAAAAACTCATTTTTTAAAAAAAATCACATGGCAAGAGTAAAAATGTGATTGCTGGACATCATTAGATTTCTTTATATACAATATTCTTCATAATAAGGGCTGAAAACATAAAACAAAAGCCACTAGCTGAAGTACATATGTGCTTCAGATACTTTTTTTTCCCCTTGGGGCATAACTCCAACATCTTAGTTTTCATTTCTTAAGTAAACTACCACAGCTACATACCTAGTCAACACCCTCTACTCATGCTGCTCTTTATCTTTGTTTGGAAAAGATTTTGAGAACATCTGAAATAAAATTACATATCCAGTCCTGAACAAAGAAGTATGAGTTTTCTTCTGGCAGGTTTTTTGTTTTTCAGAAATGTATTATGAACTACTAGATTAGGGTGATGTGTAGAGAAATGTCATTAAACTATACTTTTACAAAAGAGTTATTAGTGTTCTTGCTTCTTTTCCCTATAAAAATATCGCCACCGTTCTGCTGTGTACACCAAAATATAAAGTACAATTTATTCTCATTAATCACCAACACTACATCTAATTTTCTTCCTCAAAAAAAAAAAGGACCTAAGTAGCTGAAATAAAAATTTAATTTTCACTAATTTCAGGAATATTTTTAAGCCATCTTAATTTTAGAAATTTTCCAATAATAGAGACTAAACCCTTAAAGCCAAGTTTGTGATTCTGAAACCAGCTTTTTACCGCCATGAAGCACAATTCTTGTGTCTAAAGGTTGGTTATACCATTGCTGAATTAGTACTATTGTCTTTCTGAATAGCTAGCAGATACATATGGAATAACCAGGATAAATTATGCCCTGACACATTCTTACTTACACAAATGTAGTGACAAAATACAGAACTTTAATGCACATCAATTTTGTATCATTTTGTCATAATCTGTATGTAAATGCTGAACCCATTAAGACTCTAAGTTATCTTGTGCAAGAAAGTTTAATGAAGCATTACAAATAAAAAGGACTGTTCTTGCAATCAAATTAATAATCAATTGCTTTCAATATGTTCTCATCTCCATTGAACAGCATTAATTACTAGCATCATAAATGACCTTTCAGGTGCATCCTGGTTTGTAAACAACCACCCATATCCATTCAATGTGCATGGGTTACAGGACAATAAGACCTGATTTCCTAAATATCAAAGATACCAGCCATAACCAGCAAAACAGATTACTTTTAGACTTGTCATGATTTAAAGAGAGTCAATAAAATTCAAGTGCTCTCCAGCTTTCAGGATGGAAACAAGTATTCTGTTCAAAAACTCTCACTCATTATTTCTGCTAATTCAATTTCTAAGCTACTCACAGTAAGCTGTCCAAGTTGTCATCCTTACCTTGTAAAATAGTATGTCACAACAGCCCCTGCTACCGTCATCTGCTGACAGGCTAGGATAAACTCGCTGATCCAGACGAGTCCCACTACATGGTACCACCACATGTATTTCAAAGGACCTACCATCCGAAATTCAACAAATCCTTCTTCATTTGGGACAGGGCTACCTAGAAATAAATGAAGATGAAAAAGGGAATGGTGCTTACATCAACTTAGAAAGAACGGAAATGTATGGTATCAGCAGCTTATTGATAACAGAGGCCCTCTAGCTTCTTCTAAAAGCTCTAAATGTCCTGTTTAGGAAGATCTCTCCTAAGAGATCTCCCTAACAGGAAGCACTGGTAACACTTGCTCCACTTTCTTAGCACTTATATAAAATTTTAATATTTTCTTGTGAGTAGACTGAGCTTTTGAAATAATTTTGCTTCTAGTAAACAAGCTTTTCATAAGCGTAGGCTGCTTCTTATACATAGATAAGGTACCCTTTTTCAGTTCTCCCAGTTTGGATTGTAAAGATCTGTCTACATTTGCACAAAAATGTCATTCAACTGAAAACAGTGAAGAGCGCATATTTCAGCACAACTTGTCAGAAACAAGGCCAAGTGAAAAGTTCTGTCAGCACAGTATCAGTATTGTGCTGCAAATTGACTCTCTGCAGGGGTCAAACTCAGAGATGAAGCCTGAGATTTAACTCACTTTCTAACGTCAACATTGTCTGCATATGGCAAAGCACATAATGAAAAACTAAAACTTTCAACAGCAATGTGAACAAGAAAACGTGAATTCTATTAATATCTTGCTATGAAACGAAAAAATATAGCTCTGTGACTGGAAACACTGCTGCTGCTGGATTAGCGGTAAACTATGCATTTCAAAATTCTATGGTTTTCATAATGAATGATGATCTCTATTGCCTACAATTCACCGCAAAAATAACACAGGTATCTCTCAGACATTTTAAAAAGCAGTTGCTAGTTTCTCTGCCAAAGTAACTCCAGGAACGACTAAGTCTAGAAGCTCTTGTCAGACGCTGAACACAAACTTCTCATCTTTGATGTTCTTCACAACAAGCAGAAAAGGAGACTACACTAGCTGCTCTCAGAATACAGTGTACAAACAGAAGAAATTTCTCCCTAATAATCCTGGAAAATGCTGGAATTATAATAGACATCTAAGTCATGAATAGTCTAAAATTAATTAAAATATATTTACTTTTTGGGAGCCAATGCTTAAGTGAATCAACCCTTTTCATTAGTATGTCTTCATCTGTGTGAATACGGGCTACAGTACAACCATTCATGAGATTATTTGCCAGATTTGGCTGTTGTTAACCCGTTTGTGCAAAATTAGAGGGAATTATTTGAAAAGCTGTTATAGCATCTTACTAATGGAGTCTTGTGGTTTGGAACAAGCCAACTCACATCAAATGAAAAAACCTGGCCTAAGGCACAAAGCAACATTCAGAGAATGTTGACTCCAACATGCCAGAACTTTCTTGAAGCAAGTTTTGAAGTCATTGAAGCAGACACGAACAGAAGATTTTTTTTTTTTTTAGAGGTTGCCACATGTTTTTTAAACAACTCTGCCTGAAGCCATACAAAAATGAAGTGGAATTTATTTCAAATAAGCCTGGTAGCTCTTACCTGTAGTACCTAGGAAAAGCAAGACTGTGATCCAGTATGTCCAGAAGAGGATAAGCACAAAGAAAGTCCAAAATGGCTGGAAGACTAGCAGTGGCAAGTGAAGGAAAACCTTGCCAGCCACGTGGAACAAGGCAATGGTGAGAGCTACTCGTTTGCGCATAATTAACATTATCAAGAACAAGATAACCTAGAAAGAGAAGTTTCCAAATCACATTTTAGATAACTGAAAAATAAGCAAGCTGTCATTTTGCACAGCTAGAGTATTAAATCACAGCAAATTAACACATACTTTAGCTATAAGACCACAAGATCAAACTGCTTCTTCTGGTGACAAATTATTTTCAAGATTACATTTCTGGAAAATTCCAATCTCATATATTTTTAATCGCCATCAACTTCAGACTGATAAAAGTAGACAAGATTCTATCCTCACTTATGTTTTACAACCCAGTGATATCAGCAACATTACCAAATAATACGATTTAACATTTTTATTTAAGCATGGGATGATGGTATTACCATATAAACTGCCCAAACACTGTCAGTTTTTAGTAGTAATGCTAATGACTCCAAAAGGCACAGCGAAGCCTAAAGAAGATAAACTGTTTCTGTAATCACTGTTAGTATTTCAGTTCACAGTGATCCTTCTGTAAATGGAGAAATTTGGGAACAACCAACTTCAGAAATGGTCTCAGTACCTTCAAATAAACTGAAATGATGAAGTGCCTCTGAACTAAGTGAAATTGGATTAGGAGTCCAATATTGCACCTATTCTTAGAAAAATGTTGACATTTTACAGTAGGAATGAGGACACAGGGTTAGGAGTGTTCTCCTAATTCCAAACCAGATATTAGAGAACAACACCTAGAAGTTAAGAGAATAATAAATAAAATTTTAAAAATCATTGCAACAGACCCCGCAGTAGAAATGAATTCTTTAAAAATGTGTACAGTATAACCTTTCACCTGAATGAAATAAAGAGACCACTGAGAATTTAGAACAAGAAAACAGAAGTTGTTAGCAAAGCGTACCGTGAAGACTGTAGCTGAAATCGCATAGATCAGGAGAGCCTGAAGGTTGTCTTTGGCTATTTGGGTCTCAACAGCACTGGCAGACATTCGTTGCTTAGCATAGAGCCACCACAGGACTCCTGTACCACCTGTTTTAGTAGGAAAAGAATAAATGAAAGACGCTGCATCTATGTGATACTACTATATAGTACCAAAGAAAGAGTTTAATCTTTCTCATTCTAGTCTGGTATATATAGGACACTCAAGGGAACAGATGCTTAACCTAACAGGAACTTCTGAAGAGGAAGTACTTAGTTCTCCACTGCTGCCATCTTCGCAAGTGGATACGCGTTTTTCACGGTCTCACCCACTAGGAACAATTAAGAGACTTGTCGCTCTTTGCGTTTTAGGGTGAAGTGCATGAAAGGTCTAGTTCATGGGGAGCCTGAACAATGAAGATCACAGTTCCCATTATAGATAAGCAGTAGAGGAAAAAAAAGAAGTTATATGGTAGGACGTATGAACATACAGAAATTAGGAGGAGGAATAGAGACAGACCTTAGGATTAGGATACAAAAAAACCAACAGGAACAAAAGGAGGAGTCTAGAACTCCTGGGAAAACTAATTGAGAAGAACCCCCCAGATGCTGAAAATGGCATCATGAGTTGGTGACAAATCAGTACATCTGCATCAAACCATGTCTTTTAGGCACTGGAGAAAATATTAGTGAGAGGAAGTATCAGGAGAACAATATATGTGAAATACTTTTTTCTAACCCATTACAAAATCCCAGTCTTAGAGCCAACACACCAATCTCCTATTCTAGCTATCTTCCCAAGGCAGAGCTTTTCTTGAATAAACTCTGTCTGCTCAGGGAAATAACCTCTCCCTCTCCGATACACTTTTATTTTCTCTTGAGTACCCTTCTTGCTCAGTGTATAAAACAAACAAATCTATTTTTTCCCTTTGCTGTGGTCACAGATCTTGAGACCATCAAGCAGAAAAACCAAGTGATCCTGAAAAAACATAGATCATCTGCTGGCTTTTTCTCTCCTTTGAAGTGACAAATTGCAAGAATTAAATTGCTAGTCCTTCTTAATTTGATTATTCTGTTTCCACTCCTTCCGTGTAGCCATCTGCCCATGAATTTTGTCTTGGCTACTGAGTGTCAATGATACAAATGTAAAAGTTAATGTAACAAAGGAAGACTATTTTCAGGCAAGGTACAACATATTGGATGAAATAATCTTTGGCCATTCCCAAGATGGCACAGTTGGTTGCATTTCAAACATGACCTAAGTCATGCAGGGGTTTCTGAGCCATGTATGAATAAAAAGATTTTGTTAGAAATGTTAGAAAAGCACCTTTGATTTCTCTCCTCAGTAATAGGTCTCAATACACCTACAAAGCTACTCAGAGGAGAGAAGAGGTTGATGAACATGTCATGGTTCTAAGAACGCATCTACACCCTAAGGCCCCCTGAGGCTGCATCAGCACCAACAATAGTTGCTTGGAAGGCAGGGGAAGAAGTAGGCAGTGTTTAGGGCTGTGCTACAAGTGCAGTGAGCAATATCCCATATTGTGCACATGGGGTCCAGGGACTGAACAAGGATGACAGGGAGCTTGCCAGCAAACAGGGTATGCAGCAAATCTTTATGGAAAACACACTGCCTAGGACAAGACTACAATTACAAAGGTGGCATTTTTGATATATGTACTACAAGAGTCACAAAGGAAAGCTGAAGGGAAACACATAGCCCAAGATCTGGGCAGGATTTAACCAGCCTGAGGATGTGGAGCACGAAGATTGAGCTGGGCACTCAAAAATAGGGAGACAAACAAGACTTACCAAGTGATCCCAGAATTACAAGAATTGTTAAAATCCAGACAAGTACTCTTGAAATGTACCTGATTATAACCATCAAAATCATGGACAACACTGCAAAAGAAGAAAAATAAAATAAGCAAACTAAGTACTTCAAGTAGAAATAGCTTTCCTAATTCTCTTGCTCAACTGAGATAACTATGTTCAAAAAATTTTAGACAAAGATTTCTTTTCTGAGGGTTCCAAACTCACTGCACAGTTAGTTAAGGAAATTAGGCACCTCTACAGCTTTGGTAAGAAAGCATAAATACGTTTACATGGTACATTAAGTACAAGACATAAGGCGTACATGCAGACTGAGATGTTATTTAGACAATGACAAAACAGACAGCAAGACAAGACAGTACTCCAGAGCATGGTAAAATAAGCACACCTCCTGAAGACAAGAGCAGAACTTGTGCTCAGGTACACTTGTCAAACAAGTACAACTAATGTGATGCCTGTGATGCCAAAAATGTCATGCCAGTAAAAAGTAAATAAATTACTGACTTCTTTTTTTAACAAGCTTTGTTCAAATAGTTTCACTGACTTTCAGGAACTTAGTGTGAAAACTGCATCCTCCACAACCTCAGATAACTCCACAACCTAAGATAAACTAAGGTTTAGTGAGTGGCCTAAGTGCAAGCCCATATTTTTTTAAAATACATGTTCATGTAGAGCAGTTACATAGAAGCCACTAAACCTCAATTTCTGAATCACATAATACTGGTCATTGTTTAAAATTGAATACACTCTGTTTAACTATGAAGGTATGAAAGTATGAAATTAACTGTAGGTAAAGCTCTGTACTAACTTCTGTCCAACAGAACACTAGCACTGCTAATTGATCACTAGATTTCATATTTGGAAGTCTTTCTACCATTATTATTAAAAACTGCAGCTTCTACATAGAATAATAAACAGTTTTCCAGTTCTAGGTTCATCTTTGTCTTTATTTTTTAATGGTATCTAGCATTCTATTTCTTTTTGTTCCCTTTTTAACCACAAAGTCAGACTGAAAACAGAGGACTTCTTTTCAGGGTACAGCTTCACAGTATTTCTTTCTAAACCACACACTGCTTCTGTACATGGCTAACATCTGGAGCCTCTCATTTTAGGTGTGCATATTTTATAGTTAGAGGGAGTTAAAATAGACTCATTAGGAAAATAATTCATGTGGGTGTGTAGCATCCTATCTTAATTCACATGACTGCTAAAACAGTACCTCAGTCTGTTGCAATATTCCGCTCCATAGGCCAAAGGCATCATGTAACTAACTGAAGAAATGATTCAGCAACTCTATACTTCTGGGAATTGCCCACTCTTCAGATATGGCTGAGATTTTCAAAGCCATGAAGTTGTTAATTTTGGGGGAAGGGGAAAAAAGAGGTAACATATAATACAACAAATGGGCACCCAAGTTTCTTGTCCCTCTGAAAGTAGCCATATACCTCCACAAGCATGTTAAATCAAACAAACTAA
>VXBP01000971.1:11231-35668 GCA_013400115.1 Rhinopomastus cyanomelas | reverse complement strand
TATACTGGTACCTAGGGTTGCTCTTTCCCAGATGTAACACTCTGCACTTACTCTTGTTATAGCTCATTAGATTTTTCTCTGCCCAGCTCTCCAGCCTGTCCAGATCTCGCTGAATGGCAGCACAGTCTGCTGGGGTGTCGGCGACACCATCCAGCTTTGTGTCGTCAGCAAACTTGCTGACAGTGCATGCCCTAGATCCTGTAGAATATGATTCTATGATTCTAGGGAAGGTTCCACATCCATGTGAGAGGAACTTCCTCCCAGTGAGAGTGACAGAGCCCTGGAAGGAGCTTCCCAGGGGGTGTTGTCAAGTCATCTTCTGTGGAGACACTTAAAACCTGCTTAAAACCTGCCTGGATATGTTTCAGTTCAACAGGATCTAGGGGATCCTGCTATGTCAGGGAGATTGGACTGGATGTTCTTTTGAGCTCCCTTCCAGTCCCCAATGTTCTGTGATTCTGTTCTGTGATTCAAGACCCGGTTCTTTTACCAGAGCAGAAATTAATGAAAGAACACACTCACATCCTGAACTCTTCCAAACACTCTGTAATGGCCAAGGAAGTACTCTGGAGACTAACAAAGAGCAGTAATGTCCAGAACACTGGTTGCTGGAGGAGCAGACAGGCTCACCAAAGTAATTAATCATATCAGCGAGATGAGTACTGGTGAGGAGACTACAACCCCTGTAACGTCCTGAAGAATCACAGCCGCAGCGTGTAACCTTCCTACCCTGCACACAGATTGGTACAAACCCCACTGCGATGGGCAAGCGCCTCTGGGCAACACCTGTACCGCTCAATTACTTGCTAGCCTGAAGCTGGCACCAGAGCCAGCCCTCCCATCACAGGCACAACATTTCATAAAAGTCTACAGCTTGCTTGCCTTCATGCTCCGCAGACTTCACATTCTGGCACGTTTGTGAAGCAAGCCAAAGACAATGCAAGTTGGAGCGAGCCTCAATGTTTGGATGGAAAGGTTCACCTCCTAACTGATAACAGATGGAGGCACAATGCATAACGCACTGCATGATTCATTTAAAGACTCTCTCACTCTCTGTTTCACTAGGCAACTTAGCATTTCAGTAATCAAACTGCACTCTTGAAGAGCTGAGGAGGGTATAAACACTTGGCTCCTTCCTAGATAACAGTGCCAGACTCTGCAAACAAGGTCAGCAATGAAAGTGGCTTTGGAGGGAACACCAGTAAGTTAATGAACTGATACAGATAAAACTTTGGGCTCATCTTAGAGATGAACTTAGGCTGGCAAGTGTCAAGAAGGGAAAAATGCTTTCATATGTTTTCCGTGTTTAGCTCCCATTCCCAAAAACCTCCAGGAATTCACAAGATCTATCAGTGTTTTGATGGAGTGCTTGGATGAAGAGTACAGAAGACATCAGCTATCAAGCCACACACAGAGTTTGACAAATGATGTTACATACATGCACAACACTCACCTAGCAGCTGCAGACACGTATACACCACTGATATTGGGTTCAAGCCCTTGTCAATAACTGAAGGCAGAAAAGCCTGTCTTTTGGCAGGCAGGAGCTGATCAAAGTTCCTATGAGCACTCTCATCTGAAATGCTGTTAGAAATTATTTCTTCGCTCATAAGGCTGAGAGGGGAAGGAGTGGGGTAGGTAGTCCACACACAGACAGACCCACAAATATTCCTTTTGTTAGTGCAGATGCCACTGCTAGCATCCTCAGTTTTGTAAATATTCCCAGTGATGTTGCAGTGCTCAGGGCTGGCAACCTACATGTGCAGGACCCTACTGAGGCTCTTCATAGAAATACTCAAACCCAAAGAAAGAGCTGGGGATATGGAACGATGGAGGTGATCATCTCAAGAAATTCTTCACAGAGAGAGTGGTCAGGCACTGGAATGGGCTGCCCAGGGTGGTGGTGGAGCTCCCATCCCTGGATGAGTGTAAAAGTTGCTTAGATGTGGTGTTGGGGGATCTGGTTTAGGGGTGACCTTGTAGAGTAGGGTTGACGAAGTACTGGAACAGGCTGCCCAGGGTGGCTGTGGAGTCTCCTTCACTGGAGACATTTGATGTCTGGATGTGTTCCTGTGTGACTTGGTCTATGTGATCCTGCTGTTGCAGGGGGATTGGACTAGATGATCTTTTGAGGTCCCTTCCAATCCCTAATGATTCTATGATTCTATGATAGTTGGACTCAATGATCCCAAGGGTCTTTTCCAGACTGAATGTTTCTAAGATTCTATGATTTTATGATTTGTTGAGTTCAGGTCTAGGGTACAATGAAGACTCTATTTTTCTTTCAGAAACTTCTTCCCCTGAATGATGATGGCAACTCATCTAAAGTGACTAAAGAAAGCAATGGTGCCACTTCTCTTGTAAAAGTCTCTCATGAGAAGAGTTCTTCAAGAGGAATGTGGAATAGAGGTAGGCTAGGGGTATAACATAGTGTAACAATGGTTAATGACAGTTACACTACGTCAAATAAACAGGACAAGGTGTGTCTGAAGGCTCTGCCACTTCTTCATCCAACCTGTCGATGAAGTGTGTATGTGTGGCAGCCACTGCTCAGGATAAAGAAGTTGGTGACTTCTGTAGTAGTTTGGATTTTCTCAAACAATGTACCTGGAGACGACTCTCCCTATTTCATCTGAGGGCAGTTGAGTTCTTACTATTTGAGTAAATAATTGTAGGTACATTTATTGCAGAAAGAAGAGTTTGCTGTTCCACATAAGTATGAGAAGGAACTTCTCACAACGAGGGTGACAGAGCACTGGAACAGGCTGCCCAGGAAGGTTGTGTGGTCTCCTTCTCTGGAGATGTTTAAGACCTGCCTGGATGTGTTCCTGTGTGACTGGGTCTAGAGCATTCTGCTGTTGCAGGGGGATTGGACTGGATGATCTTTCGCGGTCCCTTCCAACCCCTAATGTTCTGTGATCCTGTGACCTCAGCTCCCCAAATTCAAAGCTTGATGACTATGGCATCCACCTCCCTGGGGATGCCATTACATTGCACACACCATCACCCAGCAACCACTCATCTGAAAGTGGTGAGAATGGTAGCCCTGGACACTTTAACAACCATCTCTGCTACCAATGGTTCTGCTTTATTTCACAAAATTTCCCCTGGATGTCTTGAAAAATTTCAACAGCAGAAGTGCTGCTTAGTCACAGATTAAAGAGCAGAATCTGGCACAGAAATTGCCTAAGAAAATGAAAGGAACACAGCCTTTTCCTCTGAAAATAGCTCTGTATGGTTTAGTTGAGATATTGCTGAGTGTTTTCCCACCTTCCCTTCTCTTTCCTTCTACTCAACCTTCAACCAGATGCTGAGTTAGAAAACAGATCTTGGCACTTGAGAGAAATCATCCCTTCAGTCGCAGAACAAAAATCCTAATACTGCACAGATACTTGGGTATCACAGAAACACCATGTGGCTGGGTGTGTTCTCTCAGCTGTGATCACAGAATCACAGAATCATTGTGGCTGGAAAGGACCTCCAGGGTCATCAAGTCCAACCTTTATCCTAGTATCTAACTGCTAGACCATACCCCTAAGCGCTGCATCCACTCGTTCCTTAAACACCTCCAGGGATGGTGACACCAGCACTTCCCTGGGCAATCTATTCCAGTACCTCGAAAGATCATCTAGTCCAATCCTCCCACCACAGCAGGAACCCTTGATCAACAACACTGAAGTTCTGTGAGGAATTTGGGCTTTGCAGGGCTGCACCTTCACAAGAACAGGGATGTTTCATATTCTACTAATAAACCTCAAGGCAAATCCTGATAACTACATGATTATTGCAGCCCGAGATAAACCCTAATGTGCAGTTAAGAACTGACATAAGATAAAAACTGTTAAACTCGCTGCTTGTCTAGCCAGAAATCCCACCATCTTTATCTTGTTTTTAAAAAAGAGATATATTTTAATGTGAAAAGACAGATATCTCTTTAATAAAGCAAAGGCATTACTAAAAGCAAAGGCTGTGTCAGCAGAGCTTATCGGCTGCGCAATATAAACCCTAAGCACAGTACTAACTGTTTCAGAAAGAACACAAAAGTCACATCAAAATGATACGAGATGAAGGCTCGTGAATGTAAGGAAATTATTTCCAACTGGCCACAGAATTATCTACAACTCGCCGCGTTCCGCCCAGGTAATGTGGCTCACATGGCAAAGTACAGCTCTAAAATAATTCATTGTTCAGAGACCCTTATCAGCCGCGGAGCCAAAGCTGGAGCTGGGCCATATCAGCTGCAGAGCCAACACATAACAGAGTGAAGAGTGGAAAGGACAGATTGCAGTGTCTCCCCATTCTACTGCTCCTATTGCAAAATACCAACCTCTGAATTTCCAGCCTGTTTGTTATGTGAATGCCAGTTTATTATTCAAATGGAACTGTGGCGTAGTAGTATGAAAAAGGGCGATACAGAAAACAAATTTAAGAGATCCTGCCGTGGCTCCTTTTTTTCCCCTAATCCTTTTAGGAAGGTTCGTTTTGGCGTGAACCCTCACACGGGAAGATTTCTACTATTGCACAAAGACAGGGAGTTGTGAATAGTTTCAGTACCCTTTGTTTAGAAATAAGGGGTGGGAAAAGGGTGAAAAGAAATTAAAAATAAATAAAATCCCGGAAGGACGTAGCACAAATCCTTAACTTTCATTTGGCGCCTGAACAAAACAAGCAGGCACTCCAAACAAGACAGCGGATGGCCCCTAACCCCCAATTCCCGCCTCGATGTCAATCAAAACTCAGCATCTGTAATGTGTGTTTTGATTTTTTTTTTAAATGAGGAAGGAGTGATGCAAATGGTAACATCTAGACTTGTCATCTGCACACCAGAGCTCTCATTCAGCTGAACATATGCTGAAATTTAAGCATGTTGAAACAAAGCCCAAGTCCCAGCCAAGCTGAATTCAAAGTGGATGAGATATTAAGGCCACACTTCTGCAAGACACACAACCGTATGATGAAGCTGAAGCGTGGTCCTCGTTTTCCGTGAGCACAAAAACATGTGTTGGAGCACGATATGCAGTATTAATAGAAGTTATAATGATGCTTTTCACCATTAGATCTCAAAAGATGAATCAAAACCCAGGTAATTCTCCTTCTGTAACAGGGAGATCTGGTCTACCCCCAAACCACCCACTGGGCCACCTTGCTAATGACCATCAGACGACACTGCAATGGGTTGGGGATGCTCCTTATTTCTAGCAGATGCAAGGTTTGCCTCAAATACCTTTTAAGATTTAACAATAAGAACTTGTTCAGAGCAGCTGTATACAGCAGCACTCTCCTCTTTGGGAAAGACTACCCAGATTTTCTATCTAGCTTGGTGACTTCATCTAGAGGATCCTGCTGTGGCGGGGGATTGGACTGGATGATCTTTTGAGGTCCCTTCCAACCCCTAATGTTCAGTGATTCTGTGAAATACCTACAACTCAAGCAAAAAGATAGACTGGATCTGGTATTCCTCAGTCTGCCTCTCTGATATGTGATCCCTATATATTTTCAGATAAAGGAACTCCCCTTGCTACCTGCTGTTCTTCTGAGCTTTGTGAGATTTCATAGTGTTACTATCACCAGGAATTAATTAATGTCTTTTAAGATACCTTAACATGGGACAAGGGGCACTGGGTGTGAGCAGGAACAGAGGACGTCCCACATCAATCTGAGAGGGAACTTCTTCCCAGTGAGGGTGACAGAGCACTGGAAGGGGCTGCCCAGTGGGGTTATGGAGTCTCCTTCTCTGGAGACATTTAAAACTCATCTGGTCATGTTCCTGTGCAATTGGATCTAGGGGATCCTGCTGTGGCAGGGGGATTAGACTGGCTGATCTTTTGATGTCCCTTCCAATCCCTAATATTCTGTGATTCTGTGATTTGGTGTCTACCATTACCACAAGCATCTCAAAATGCTGATCTAATTGCACACAACAGAGTGTAAACCTCTGCCTGTAAAAAAACCAGACTGAGTCTATTCTTCACTTACTTCAGTCATGTAAACTGTAATTCAAGTTGCACATTGTAAAAAGCACATATGTGCATGACTTGCAAACCCACAACATTTATATGTGTTTATTTACAAATATTCCAGTATTTATTTAAAAAGCACTGTGTTTATATTACAAATGCATGCCTTTATAACTAACTAGCATTGAAAGTAGAATTTAAAAAAAAAAGCAAAACTAAGCTCTGATAAATCACTACATGGATTTGGATATTCAGTGTTGTAGAGCTACATGTTTTAAGAGAGCTTGACTCCAAGATGGGTGTACAATGCCACCACAACATGGGGAACCTTTGGAAACAATGGAAACCTCCTGACAAGAGCAGCATTTTCAAGTTCTATCAAATCACAGAATCACTGTGGTTGGGAAAAATCTCCAGTATCATCAAGTCCAACCATCTGCCCTACCTTACAAGTTCACCTCTAAACCAGCTCCCTCAACACCTCATACAAATGATCTTTTAACACATCCAGGGGTGGCAACTCAACCACCTCCCTAGGTGGTTTCCAAGGTTGTCTGGGATGCAGGTCTCTGTTCTCAGGCAACCACTGTCGCTGGTAGGTCCTCAACAGCAGCAGGAATTAATTAGAATGGTGGAGGTGCAGCGGGTGCAAGATGGGGTGCAAGTATCTCATATGGAAACAAGGTGTAAGGTTACTGTCTAAAGAAGAATCCTTTTGTTATGTGTTTCAATGAAAAAAAGGAAAATTAAGAATTTTAATCAGTCCTAATGCATTGCAGCTGAAAAACCATTCTACTGTCATTAAGCAATATTGAAGGTTTATTTGTCATGTATAAACCTAATTTATTGAGAAAATTCAAATCACAGA
Organism: Rhinopomastus cyanomelas; assembly: GCA_013400115.1. NCBI lineage: Eukaryota > Metazoa > Chordata > Aves > Bucerotiformes > Rhinopomastidae > Rhinopomastus > Rhinopomastus cyanomelas. The sequence goes on along the minus strand of VXBP01000971.1, from coordinate 28,843 downwards.
ATCACAGAACATTAGGGACTGGAAAGCACCTCAAAAGATCATCCAGTCCAATCCCCCTGCCACAGAAAGAAAGAAAAAATTGTCCCTAATGTTAAAATAACTTATAATTAATGAAATAACCATAAACTAAAATACCCCATAAATGGGCTCTCAAAAGATAAAAAGGCATCACTTTATCATTTTCCCAAATTAACGCTAACCTGCATGAAGAAGAATAGTTCTGCTCTGTAGAAACAGTAATAGTAGGTTTTAGCCTCGAATTTACAAACAACGCACAAAAGAATCTGCAAATGAAATTTAAAATATACATTACCGACATGATATAAATCACAAAGGTAAACCCAAATAAACATTACACAAATAAATTATTGAAGCACGCTCTGAAATACAGATGTGCTCTCTACCTTCAAGTTACTTGTTATTACTCACTCTCTGGTAACGGTACATTTCCCACCGGGATCGATTATGTAAATCCATATGTATAAAAAAATGCACGAAGTGCAGTCAGAACACAACGACCAGAATTCTGACTCAACTTTAATATATCTGGAAGTAAGTTATACCAACTACCATCTCCCCTCCCAACTTCCTCTGGTCTCTAATTACGTGACAACAGGCCAACCTATGAATATAATTCGTGAAACTGTCTACGCTTTAAGACTCGTAATAGAACCGTAAATTGAAAGAGCAAAACCAAAGTGAGTCATACTTTGCAGTTATATTTTAGAGAGAAATATTACACGGCAACAGATATAGGTTCTGATATTCTCTTTGGAGCCAAATTCATCACATGCATCTGAATATTTAATACGCTGACAAACAGTTGTGACAACAGCCCTGTTCCTCTCACGCACACAATTTCCAAAGGCAGTGGTCTCGGTGTTCAACTAAGGAAGTAAAAAATAACAACACGGCATCTTGCAGGCTGTGTTCCCACCAAAACCCTCTGCAGTTTTGCGACCGAGGAAATGCACATCAATCACACGTTCCGAAAGTGCGTCTCCACGTTCCGCAGGCCTAGATCTTGATAAATATTTTAATGCTGATCTGCACCGTGGCTACACAAGTTCACAAAGACCCATCAAAAGTTAATGCAGATGCTGTTTGATTATTGCTGTCAGTTCTCGACTCCTAAACATCATCTGGGTTCTTCTTTACAGCCTGGGGATTATATTTGTATTACGGAAAAAAGGGGTGAGTTGCTTCCAGGGGTCCATCTTGGGGTGGATCAGAAGTGAGGTGGTTAGCAGATCCAGAGAGGTTCTCCTCCCCTTCTGTTCTGCCCTGCTGAGACCACATCTAGAATATTGTGTCCAGTTCTGGGCCCCTCAGTTCCAGAAGGACACAGAGCTCCTGGAGAGTCCAGCACAGTGACACAGAGATGATGAAGGGAGGGGAGCATCTCCCTGATGAGGAAAGGCTGAGGGAACTTGGAGAAACAAAGACTGAGGGGTGACCTCCTTACTGTTGATAAGTATGTGAAGGGTGAGTGTCAGGAGGATGGAGCCAGGCTCTGCTCAGGGGCACCCAATGATAAGGCAAGGGAAAATGAGTGTGAGCTGGAACACTGGAGGTTCCACATCAATGTGAGAAAGAGCTTCTTCCCGGTGAGGGTGACAGAGTGTGGGAAGAGGCTGCTCAGGAGGGTTGTGGAGTCTCCTTCTCTGGAGACATTTAAGACCCACCTGGATGTGTTCCTATGTGACTGGCTGTAGGAGATCCTGCTGTGGTGGGGGGATTGGACTAGATGATCTTCCAAGGTCCCTTCCAGTCCCTAATATTCTGTCATCCTATGATGAGGAGAACAAAGATTCATGTTCTTATGCTTTGAAGATTTTTATAATCTCTTTGTCTGCCTCCAGAGGTGAGAAGTTACTCAACAAGTTGCTTGTGGTGTTAGGGGTACCGCTGTTCAAAACATTAGTCTGATGAGGAGTCAAAACCATCAGCTTATACACATAATGCAGGAGTGTGGATGCTTCTCTTTTGTATGAATAAAAAAGACAACTTGTGCTTATCTTGGGAGATTTGAGAGATTTTTCTTATCTGGGATTTCCACCAGGTACCTGATGCACATTCATATCTAATCTGGTACAAAAACACTTCCCAGCGTCAGTCTGGCTTCACGTGAAGGACCCACACATACCACACACAGTCCATTCCAGCACTGATGTCTTTACACACACTGGAGTGAACCACAGGAGCAAAGAAACAGTGATGTACGAGCCAGCCCAATGCACGTGGAACCCACTGCCATTTCCCTTTCTGGCAAACCAGTATGAACTGCACGTGATATGACAAATTATTATCTCATTTCCTGCTGCTGAGAGTTGGCCATGATCCCATGAGTCCCGTGGTCAAGACGCACAAACTTGGCTGCTGCATTGGTGTTCTCCCCCACCATGACAGTCCTCATACTCCTGAGTTTAGCTTATTTTACTCTGCTCTTCCTTCCCTTTGATCCTGCCTCGTACATGGCTGGCTCTGAGCTACCCTGGGTGGTCTCCTATCTGATCCCAGCGATCAGTGTCTCTCTGCACTGGTTGCCTTCTGGGGGGGACTCCTATCACTATGCTCTTACACGCATCTGACAAATTAGCTGGCTCGGGTAGCGCTTCAGAACATCTCCACGGCGCTCACACCCTTCCTCAAACAATCTCACCTTTGCAGTTGACTTAGGACAAATAATTCTATGAGCACTTCAGCTTTTATACTCAATAATAAGGTTGAAATGAAGAGAAATTTCACATTATGTGCAAGCCAGGGGTTGGTTTTCATGTTTGGGCTCTAAAAATCAATCCCGGATTGATTTTTGTGTATATATTGTTATTGTCAGAGGATTAATTGATGAATTTTTCATTTGATGAGTCAGGTAGAACAGGATCCAAGGCACACAGTGAGGAGAATTTTAATTTACCCTGCTTCTTGGTGCTAAGCAGCAAAAATTATCAATTGTGATACTTGCCCTGGTTGAATTTTCCTGCCCAGAAAGCATCTGGAGCACGTTTGAGAGTGGAGCTGAATTTCTGAGCACGTGCACATCCCACATTAAAACCTGCTCAAAACTCAAGTTTCTGAATGGATTCCCAACTTGGATTTTTTAGTATTTTTTGTTGTGTTTTTTTACTTTAAAGCATCCCTTACTTTTAAATCCTCTGTGCAGATTTTCACACTTATTATCATTAAAGCATGCTTGGAATTCAGGCTTTGGGGGAGAAAAAAACCCTACAACCAACACAAGAAATCTCAATTCAGTAGAAGGTACAACCTCACAAGTTTCACTTAGGCTGAGCCAGAATGTTTTTTCATTGTGGATTTCAAATGAAAAAAAACAATCCAACTTCAAACCCTCACATTTTAATTTTGTGATTTTTGTTTCAGACTCCGAAATAGAAGTTGACATTTTCACCTGTGACGCATCTGAGCGTCTTGGAATGAAAACATGTAACTGATAAAGTTCTTGAGCTTTACAGAAGTTTCAGTTACTCCTTATCAGGGGGCCAGAATTTCTTATGTGCAGGCACAAAACACACAGATGCCAACTGTGAACTGGTGCAAAGGTGTCAGCAGACCTTAAACTCCCCAGCACAAGCTGGTTCCATATAAAATACTGGTTTTGCAGTAACTTAAGGCTTCACTGCTTTCTTTGATTTCCAGATGATGAATGACAGACTGGTTTGAGTTGGAAGGCAGGTCAGAGCTCACCCAGTGCCAACCTTCTGCCATGGAGAGGGACAACCCTCACCAGACCAGGGTGTCCACGACCGCATCCAACCTGCCCTTCAACACTGCCAGGGATGATGAAGCAGCCACAACTACTTGGGCAACCTGTTCGAGGGCCTCAGCACCCTCACATGGAAGGATTTCTGCCTCAGATCTAATCTCAGTCTCTCCTCTTTGACAGTGAAACTGGCCACCTTGTCCTAGCACCAGAGTCCCTTGGAAAAAGGCCTTCTCCAGCTTTCCTGGAGCTGCTTCAGGGACTGGAAGTAGCTCTAAGGTCCTCGATGAGCCTTTTCTTCTCTAGGCTGAACAGCCTCAACTCCCTCCAGCCCTTTCATCATCCTTGTGGCCTCCTCTGGACCTGCTCAAACAAGCTCATATCCTTCCTGTACTGGGGACTCCAGAACTAGGCACAGGACTCACAGTGGAATCTCACAAGAGCAGAGCAGAAGGGTAGAATTACCACCTTTGCCCTGCTGGTGACACTTCTTGTGATCCAGCCCAGGACCCAGTTGGCTTCTGTGCTTCCCTCACATAGAGGTTCCACATCAATATGAGAAGGAACTTCTTCCCAGTCAGGGTGACAGAGCACTGGAATAGGCTGCCCAGGGGGGTTGTGGAGTCTCCTTCTCTGGAGACGTTTAAGACCCACCTGGACGTGTTCCTGTGTGACTTGGTCTAGGTGATCCAGCTGTGTCAAGGGGATTGGACTAGATGATCTTTCAAGGTTCCTTCCAATCCATAATGATTCTATGATTCTCATCTACCAACAGTCCAAATTCGTTCTCCTCAGGGCTGCTCTCAATTCACTCACCACCCAGCATGGATTTGTGCTTGGACCATGTCTGGGGTGCAAGAAGTGGAAAAACTACCTTCCCAAGCCTTTCCCAAGCTTCTCTTTTGCCGTAAAAAGAGGCAGGAAGACAGCCTGTGAAGTGCTGCAAAGAAGTCTAGGCAGGTCTGCCTGAGCATCAGGAAGTGCAGAAGAGCCTGATGTTGCCGAACACTGACGAGATAAGGGTGTTTGGTTATGGTGGGTGAAAGGATAAATAGAAGCAAGTATCATCTCATAGCTGAGGCAGAGAGCACATAAACATACAGCTGTATCCCAAACTCTACCACAATTTTTCATAGACCGTGTTCTTCCAGAACATTCCACAGAACAACACACACACACACACAGAGAATCACACAGGTTGGAAACGATACTTGGGATCATCAGGTTCAACCATCAACCCTACTCTACAAATTCAACCCTAAACCAGATCCCCCAGTACACCCCAGTAACAGCAAACAGCAGCTCTTAACTGCTATTTGACGTGAGCATTTCAGCAACACTCAGGAAGTCCCACCAGAACTACACAGAGATGCAGAAACACAGCAGAAGTCTTCTCCCATACGAAATCAACATCTGGATTTGTGCTGTGGGATCCATGGAGAAAGTGGATCATTAAATGAGGCAAAATGAGGATGGACCAAGGCAAAGAAACAAGGAAGAGGAATAAAAGACAAATGGGAATATGGTTTAGAAGCACAACTGGAGCTTAAATACCAGCTCTTGCAAGTCAGGCTAGAGGGAAGAACATTAACAGGGACTAATAAGACCAAATCACTTAGAGCCTTCTTTTACGGAAAACTGTTAACGCTTTTTCCACAGCACTTCACCTCTGCAACATGTTTAAATAACAAAGCATCCCACTGGCTCATCTCTGTCCTGCTGTTACTTCTCAGACACGTTGAATATGGAACTGGTTCTAGCCTTGAATATATTTTTTTTCCTGAGTGCTCTTTTTTGATCATTTTACTATCTGGCTTCTATTCCTCCTCTAAAACTGTACTCACTCAAGTTACTCAAACAACATATTGTCATGCCAGCTCTCAGGCCTTGTCTGCGCTTCTGTTGTGTGTGTGACAGATTAAATGAGACACTACTCTCACAGCTCTCCTTTACGCCCCCCTCTAGGGTTTCATCCCCTCTCGCTATTCAGTGAGATTGACCTTCATCGTCCTCTCCCATCACTCGTTCTTGTATAATCACTGCACTCAAGTGCTGATGACGCCAGCCTCTGGTTTCCTTGATGCTGGCATCATCCAAATAAGTGTTCACAGAAAAACACAACATTTTTGGTTGCAAAAGACCTTTAAGATCATCAAGTCAAATCAGTCTGCCTTCCCTATTCCTGGCCATGCTCTCTTGTCTCTCTCTTTGTGACTGCTTTAGCATCGACCACACACAGAATCATAGAATCATCAAGGCTGAAAAAGGTCTTCAAGATCATCAAGTCTGAACCCTCTTCTTCCAGTTTAACCATCACCCCTTGTCCCATCACAATAGAACTTGCTAAGAAGTCTGTTTCCAGATTTCTCATCAGCTCCTTTAAGTACTGAAAGGCTGCAAGAAGGTCTTCCCAGAGACAACATCATAGAATCATAGAATTATTCAGGTTGAGAAAGACCTTTGGGACCACGTAGTTCAACCATCAACACTACTCTACAAGTTCACCCCTAAACTAGATTCCCCAACACCACATCTAAGCAACTTTTAAACACATTCAGGGATGGAGTTTCAACTAGCACCACCCTGGGCAGCCCAGCCCAGTGCTTGACCTCTCTCTCCATCAAGAATTTCTGCCTGATGTCCAGTCTAACCCTCCCTTGTTGGAGCTTAGAGCCCTTCTCACTAACGACCTGTGAGACGAGACCAGCACCAACATCTCTATAGTCTTTCACGTAGTTGTAGAGAGCAATTAGGTCCCCCCTCAGCCTCCTTTTCCTCAAACTAAACAGCCTTAACTCTCTCAATCTCTCATGATATGATTTATTCTCCAGTCCCTTCACCAGCTTCACTGCCCTCCTCTGCACTCGCTCCAGCACCTTCATACATCGATGGTGATTCAGTGCCTAAAACCAGGACTGACTGTATGACTTGGTCTAGGTGATCCTGCTGTGTCAGGGGGATTGGACTAGATGATCTTTTGAGGTCCCTTCCAATCCCTAACGAGTCTATGATTCTGTGACATCCAGAATTCCCATTCCCACATCAGTCATTTTATAGTTGTTTTTCCTTATAAAATGAGCCCAAAAGTAGGACAAATGCCACTGCACCTCTCACAAAAGGGAACTGAAGAACTGAAAATATGCTATGTCAAAAAATGTCACTGAACTTTCCACGCAGAATACAAACACCAGCAGTGGAGTTGCGACCTGATAAAACCGAGATTTTAAATGAAAAGTACTGCCCTGCTACTTATAATTCAAAGCGAGAGACTTCATGAAGTTAAGCTGCTTGTTATATAAAACTGAGTCAAACCAGCATGGGATTTGAGGCAGAATTTTCTGGAGCCTGGCTGTACAACTTTAAAATCCATGACAAAATTTTTAGCTATGGAACTTAACTGATATTAATGACCTGATAAAATGTCAAGAGGCTGTTTGGGGTTCAGGCTTCCAGAGGTGTAATCTAATTCTGTGGCCAGACATTCATCCCAGACGTCACCTCTGCCGAGCAGGACTCTGAAGTGGAGACAAGTTTCTGTCCTTGCACCATTTCCAGCTGAGGGATCCATTCAAGTTGCCACTTGGGCTGCTAATTTTGCTCCATGAGCACAACTCACCATGAGTTTGAATTGGTCTGAAGGGATGCAGAACTTCAAGGTGGGAATGAGCAGAAAAGAAAGAGGAAGAGCTGCTTCTTAAAGAGGTAATATCAAGGTAAAAAGGGCTGAAAGGCCTGCCAGTGGGAAGAAGGTGTTATTTAACAGCCCTAACTTAAATGTCAAATGCCACCCACCATTTTTTTATGGGTTGCCCCTTTTGTACACAGAGCTCTCCAGTGGCTGTGAATTGTGAAGGCAGAACTTGAGAATCCTCCGTTACTGACAGCAAATAAGAAAGGTACTGAGTTACAAGCTGGCTGGGCACAGGTCAAGCTTCACAGAATCACAGAATCATGAAGGTTGGGAAAGACCTCTAAGATCATCAAGTCCACCTCACAGAATTATTGTTATTGAGGCTGGAAAAGCCCTCTGAGCTCATCCAGCCCAGCCCAGGACCCAACATGACCACAGTGGTCAGACCAGGGCACTCAGGGCCACAGCCAGGGCTGAGGACCCCACCACTGCCCTGGGCAGTCCAGATCACCCTTCCTAAGATCCAACCTAACCCTCTTCTGATGCAGCTTAAGCTCCTGCCCTCTCGTCCTGGCATTGGTTGTCTGGGAGAAAAGCCCAGTCTCCATCCAACTACAACCTCCTTTCAAGTAGTTGTAGAGAGGAATAAAGTCCTCCCTGAGCATCCAGCCTTCAACCCAATCCCTTCAGTGCCAAGTCCACTTGTCTTCTGAACTCCTCCACCACTGCCCTCGGCAGCTCGTTCCTATGTTTAACTGCTCTTTCACTGAAGAATTTTTTCCCAATTTACAATACACTGTCCTTCACCCTTTAAAGCCTAAACATCGTGAGGAATGCCCAGACCCATAAGTATATCTAAGGCAGAGATATAAATGGAAGTAATTAATAAAATCCATTGCCGTATCTCAACAGAACTGAGAAATGCCCATCATAAACAATGAGAAGAGGCGTGATATGAATAATCCCTGAGTCTGCAGAGCGGGGCTGGGAGATCATAGAATCATAGAATCATTAGGGATTGGAAGAGACCATGTTCTCATCTACTTTAAAAGAGGAAACAAAAAAGAGAAGATATAAACCTACAGTAAGTCCTAATACATGAAGGAATAAGAGCATCTTTGTTTTGTTCTGATGACATTATGAGAGCCAACGTTTCTAATCATGTCCTTAAAAAATTCCTCCCATAAGCCTGAGTCTGGCGCCAGGACTGAATTCACAATCCACCTCCACAGGTTGAGCCACAGGTCTCTCTCCCAGACCTGGTGATGGCAAAAACATCCATTTGAGAGACAATAAAAGGCAGAAAGTGGGACATTTCCCTTATTGAGGAGAGGCTGAGGGAGCTGGGTCTCTTGAGCTTGCAGTAAAGGAGACTGAGGGGTGACCTCATTAATGTTGATAAATGGGTGGGTGTCAGGAGGATGGAGCCAGGCTCTACTCAGTGTCATCTAATGATAGGACAGGGGGCAATGGGTGTCAGCTGGAACATGGGGAGGTTCCACATCAGTCTGAGAAGGAACTTCTTCACAGTGAGGGTGACAGAGCCCTGGAGGGGGCTGCCCAGGGCATTTATGGAGTGTCCTTCTCTGGAGAGGTTTAAGAGCCGCCTGACCATGTTCCTGTGTGACTGGATCTAGGGGATCCTGCTGTTGTCAGGGGGATTGGACTGGCTGATCTTTTGAGGTCCCTTCCAATCTCTAATGTGCTGTGATCCCATGAAACCAGGAGACAGAAGGAAATTTTCAAACAATGAAATACTGGGGGAAAAATATTCAGATAAAGAGTTTTAAAACCCACATATTATTTTTAAATCAATTTAAAAAAATATAAATAATATAAATTCTCCAATTTTAATAAAGTTGGGAAGTTTCACTTTGTGGAAGAATTGTGATAGTTTCAAAAATTTAACCTCAAATGGCTTAGATCTCTTAAATAATTTTGTTGTTATTAGTAAAATGATGCAATTGCTACTAAAAATACGTGAATAATTTGGAAATTGTTATTTCCATTAAGTGCAAATCAAACCCACGTTCCTCTTCAGTATTTGTTATTTAATACTCAAACTGTTTGTTACCAATTACGGCATCACTGCACCATCAGTAGACAGTCCTGCGGTCACTGGACTGTAATTAACAAACTCAGACCCCTTCAGATGAAGAACATTGATCTAAGCATCACCACTACCAGTTAAATCTTATATTCTAGTTAACAGAAGAACAAAAAACCCCTCGGTCTTTCAAAATCATCAAAACCTCCACTCTGCAGCCTCACAGAACAACCTGTGTGGATTTTAACAATCATGTTTCAACCTGAAAAAGAAAAAAGGATTAAAAAAAAATATATATATATAAAAAGAGGGAGTCTTTTCCAGAAGCATCAATAACTGCTCTCACTCTTCCACTGCACAATCTGTTGTGAGGCAGACATCCAAAGTCATCTCAAAACACTGCATGAGTGTTGATTTAAAGGTTAACTAGTCATCCTTTCATTTTTCCTCTTCTTTTCCCTCCTCTCCCCACGTCTTCTGGTGCAGTTGCTCAATTAACTACCAAATATCATCTGATATGCAGATTGGGAGTCAACAAGGAGCATAAAACACACAGCTGCTTCCACAGAGGCATTGCTTTAGATTCCATGGCCTCTGAACACAAAATCTGGCAGAACTGACCCACGGGTTGGCTTTCTTGGAAGAAAGCAGATCCAAAGGCAGAGAGTCCCAAGAGTCCTACCCAGACAGACTGGGCTGGATGCTCCAGAAGCCCTCCAGCTCCATTAGCCCAGAGGCCTTCTTCAATTTGCATGCCACCAGCTCCGACCACAGGCTGAGGAGCATCCATCTGTACCTGTCAATCTCTAGACCACTTCATTCTGGTCTTCAAATTCCTTGGCATGTCTAGACTTTATCTCCCACACTAAACTTTCTGCACCATTTGCATGTAGCCATACACACCAGTCGTGCTCTGGAGCCTTGCCTAAAATCCCATCTCCGTTCCTGTTGCACGGTAAGTTCCCAACACAGAAAGAAGACACTGGTCCGATCCAGAATTCAGTATTAAAATATTCACTGATAACAACATGTCGTGGGGTGTTTTTTCCCCTCTGGGTTCCCTATTTCCCTGTATTCTTTCTGGTCCTTCAGAACAGAGCTTCCAAGTATCACCTAGCTGGTCTTGATCCTGCTTTGGCAGGGGGTTGGACTAGATGATCTTTCAAGGTCCCTTCCAATCCCTAATGATTCTATGATTCTATGATTAGGTGACAGAAGGTGCAATTATTCCAACTGGTCCTTCCTGTTCACAGGATTTCCTCAAGAAACAGCGAAGACTTTTAACTCTATTTATAGGGTCACAAAACTGTATAGGATGGAAAAGATTTTTAAGATCAACGAGTCCAACTTTAAATAAAACACTGCCAGGTCCTCACTCACCCCTGTTCCTCACCCCACTTCTCCACAGCTTTGCAGCCCCTCCAGACATGGGGACTCCTCACTGCCCTGGGAAGCCTGGGCCAGGCCTGAGGAACCCTTGCAGGGCAGAAGTTGCTCCTCAGGGCCAACCTCATTCTCTCTTGGGGCAACTTGAGGCTGTTTCCTCCTATCCCGTCACTTGTTCCTGGGGAGAAGAGACCAACCTCCATCCAGCTTCAACCTCCTAAATTTCAGGCAGTTGTGGAGAGCCAGAAGGGCTCCCCTGAGCCTCCTTCTCTCCAACACCCCCCATGTTCTATCAGCTGCTCCTCAGAGTACGGGTGATCCAGACCCATCCCCAGCTCTGCTGCCCTACTCTGGACCTGCTTCAGCCTGTCCATGTCCATCTGGCAGCAACTGAGGGGCCCAGAAGTGAAGTCAACATTTGAGGTGAGGTCTCCCCATACCCCAGTATAGGGGGACAATTGCTGCCCTGGTCCTGCTGGCCACCCCAGTGCTGCCACAAACCAGGAAACCTTTGGTCTTGTTGGCTAACTGGGCACAGACTGGCTCATCTTCAGCCACTATAGACCAGCCACCCCAAGATCCTTCTTCCAGCCTGGAGAACTGCAGGGGACTGTCAGGATGCAAGTGAAGGACCTGGCACTTGGCCTTGTGAAACCTCAGCCTGCTGGCCTCGTCCCAGTGATCCAGTTGTGAACTTTCTCCTTCACTCACTGAAAAGCTGATTCTCCCACCTCTCTAATGAAAAACGGTTTGCAGATTGCAGCTGGTGCTGGTAGGATGGATTTATTTTCCCCTTCTTTGCTATTTAATGGAGTAAATTTTTAATGGAGTAAAGTCTATTTACTAATAGGAAGCACGTTCTCTTTACTCTTTCCACTGGTTTCTGGATAAAGTCATTTAGCACGAAATGTGATGATCATGTCATCATTCGTGAGTGCACTACATCATATTAAATGAAAGGGGCAAGCACACACCCCACTGGTATTACATCCTGGGATAAACTTTCTTACTCTGTTTCTCGTTAACTTGAGTTAGAATCATTAGGGATTGGAAGGGACCTCGAAAGATCGTCCAGTCCAATCCCCCTGACACAGCAGGATCACCTAGACCAATTCATACAGGAACACNATCCTTGTTGCCCTACACTGGGCTCTCTCCAGCAGCTTCACATCCCTCTTGAACTGAGGAGCCCAGAACTGGACACAATATTCCAGATGTGATCTCACCAGGGCAGAGTAGAGAGGGAGAAGAATGTCTCTCTATATGCTAACCACCCCGCTTCTGATCCACTCCAGGATGCTGTTGGCCCTCTTGGCCACAAGAGCACACTGCTGGCTCCTGGTCATCCTGCTGTCCACCAGGAACCCCAGATCCTTTTCTCCAACAGGTCAGACCCCAGACTATCCTGGTACCTGGGGTTGTTCTTGCCCAGATGTCAGACTCTACACTTACCCTCCATAAGAGAGAATATTCATGACCATCAGAAAAGAAACACATTGCCAAATGTTTTCCTGAATTTCCTACACAAACCCTTGGAAACTATTTAGGACACCTTGGGTAGATTTTCTTTAAAAGTTCCACAATAATTTTTCGAAATTGCTACCTGACTCCTTTTAATCTTTCTCATCTTCCAACCCCTAACATCCTATGATCTTATGATCTACTACATACCAAATCCACAATATCTGTAAGTGCCATATTACATTTCAGAATCCCAGCATGATTGAGGCTGGAAAAGCCCTCTGAGCTCATACAGCCCAGACCAGGACCTAACATCACCACTGCAACCAGGGCACTCAGGGCCACAGCCAGGCTGTCCTTCAACACCTCCAGCCATGGGGACTCCACAACTGCCCTGGGCAGTCCAGTCCAGGCTCTGATCCCCCTTTCCATGAGGCAGGGCTTCCTGACATCCAACCTAACCCTCCCCCGGCAGCTCCAGGCCCTGCCCTCCCATCTTGGAGCTGGTTGCCTGGGATAAGAGCCTGACCCCCATCTGATTACAACCTCCCTTCAGGGAGTTGGAAACAGAGTGAAGGTCCTCCATGAGTTTCCTCTTCTCCAGACTAAACACCCCCAGCTCCCTCAGCCTCTCCTCATCAGTCTTTCCCTCCAATCCCTTCCCCAGCATCTTTGGTCCTCTGGTCCCACGCCAGCCCCTCAATCTCTTTCCTGAAGTGAGGGGCCCTGCACTACCCCTAGGACTTGAGGGGGACCTCCCCAGTGCCCAGTACAGGGGGAGACTGACGTCCCTAGTGCTGCTGGCCACACTATTCCTGCTGCAATCCATTTATTTGGTAACTAACCATCCTCTGAAATATAAGAAGAATAGAAGAGAAAGGAACAGGGCGTTGGACTCAATGACCTTTGGAGGTCCCTTCCAACCTCTAATGATCTATATATCTATCTACGTAATATAGGAATTTCAACACTCACTTTTGGGGTCTCATCCATGCTTTACCCAAACAGATTTGGGCTTTTCATTGTCTTTAACAAGTTGCAATTTACTTTTTTTTTTTTAAATAGTGTAGGGCAACAAGGATGATGAAGGAGGTGGAGCACCCCCCTTATGAGGAGAGGCTGAGGGAGCTGGGTCTGTTGAGCTTGCAGTAAAGGAGACTGAGGAGTGACCTCATTAATGTTGATAAATGGGTGGGTGTCAGGAGGATGGAGCCAGGCTCCTCTCAGTGTCATCTGGTGATAGGACAAGGGGCAGTGGGTGTCAGCTGGAACATAGGAGGTTCCACATCAACCTGAGAAGGAACTTCTTCCCAGTGAGGGTGACAGAGCACTGGAACAGGCTGCCCAGGGTGGTTGTGGAGTCTCCTTCAGTGGAGACATTTAAAACCCACCTGGATGTGTTTCTGTGTGATTTGGTCTATGTGATCCTGCTGTATCAGGGGAATTGGACTAGATGATCTTTCAAGGTCCCTTCCAATCCCTACTGATTCTAAGAAATTCAGTTTGGAATTTATCAGAAACTTCCGCAGCAAAAGAGGACAGACTTTTCAAGCCTAAAGTGCAAAGCCCCTAATCACCCAGTGTGTTTACTAGTCTTTGTTTATGTGAACTTTAAACAAAACAGAGCCTTTTTTACTCACAGTGAGCAGAATTTTCCTACGAAGACGGCTGCTGATGCCAGCATTTCTACAGCATTTGGCTTGAGGTTTGGGGACTTTTGCAGATCAGCATAACTAAACTCTTGGCTTTGGGCAGACACCGTCTACAATTCAGGATTCCTGTATCTAAGAGGTGAAACACTTCTGCACAGTAAATTGGCTGTAAAATCAGCAATTGGTGTCCGGGAACAGAAAAGAGCAGCAATTTATTTTTTGCAGTGATTTTTAAGCCATGGAAGCAAACAGCACCAAGTGAGTGAAATACAAAGGACAGCAACTGCTGATCTAGCTCGTTACTTACACAGCATACAAAACAGGACTGGCAAAGTCCACTTATAAACACAGCTCAAAGGAAAACAGTGCATTTTATTTCAATAAGCCCTTCAGCCTCGTTGTACACCTGTAGGAGTGATGGCTACAGTCTGAATTATTATTCGTTGGTTGGTCTTAGGTCTTTATGCAGGATGCAAGCCCCCGCACAGAGGCACAAAGATGATGAAGGGAGTGGAACATCTCCCTGATGAGGAAAAGCTGAGGGACCTGGGTCTCATGAGCCTGGAAAAAAAAAGACTGAGGGGTGACCCTACAATATGGAAAGGGTGGTTGTCAGGAGGATGAGCCAGGTTTGTGAAGTCTTCTTCTCTGGAGACATTTAAAACCCACCTGGACTTGATTTAGGGGATCCTGCTGTGGCAGGGGGATTGGACTGGATGATCTTTTGAGGTCGCTTCCAGTCCCTAATCTAATGTTCTGTGGTTGTGTGTGATTCTGTGATCTAATGACAGGGCAAGGGGCAATAGGTATGAGAAGGTTCCACATCAGTGTGAGAAGGACCTTCTTCCCAGTGAGGGTGACAGAGCCCTGGAAGGGGCTGCCCAGCTGGGTTGTGGAGTCTCCTTCTCTGGAGACATTTCAAACTTGCCTTGACATGTTCCTGTGCGACTGGGTCTTGGTGATCCTGCTGTGTCAGGGGGATTGCACTGGATGATCTTTCGAGGTCCCTTCCAATCCCTAATGCTCTTTGATTCCTCATAAATTATTCTATTAATAGCGATAAACCCAGTTCAAAAGAAAAGTCATGAACTTGACAAGGACTTGAGATTATTATACATTATTTAGTTTTACATTATACAGACTAAAAATCTATATTCCTCCTAATTTTGTTTTTACAGTCGTATCCTGTGCAACTTGGCTTAGGTGGTCCTGCTGTGGCAGGGGGATTGGACCAGATGATCTTTCAAGGTCACTTCCCTAACATTCTGTAATTCTGTGATAATTGCTAAGACTAAACTCAGCTCAAAACAAAGCAAAGAACTTGATGGAAGGGACTGTAAAATACACAGTCCAATAAAAGCAATAAGAAAACAGTCCAATTAAAAAGACAACCAAACCTTCTATTTTTAATGAGCATTTTCACCGAGAGCGATAATGAAATAAAAGATGGGGAAATAAACTTTTTCTGAATTGTGCTGATGATATAAGGACAACTCGGAATTTATTGTTTGAGAAGGAAAATAACTAAACAATGCAGAATGCTAAAAAGGGACAATTACAAGTGTTAAGGGTGAGACTTTGACCTGTAAGAAGGTGCTGATGGCAGCTTTGCATCAATAGTCCTTCATCCATTTGACTTTCCAACACTTCTGATGGATTCCACTGAACCTTTCAGCTGTTTTGGCTCTGCTGAAAGCAGTCTCCAGCAAGCCAAGTCCATTCCATTTCGCATACGGAACCCAAACATCTCCCTGTAAATGATTTTAGCTACCAACACTACGTGCAGCAACAGCAAAAAGACAAAGTGACTGCCTGGAAACTGCTAAAGACAGAGCAGGGGCTGCCCAGGGGCGTTGTGGATGCTTCTTCTCTGGAGACATTTAAAACCTGCCTGGACGTGTTCCTGTGTGACTGGATTTAGGGGATCCTGATGTGGTGGGGGGATTGGACTGGAAGATCTTTTGAGGTCCCTTCCCATCCCTCACGTTCTGTGACTCTGTGATCAGCCTTGCCAGAAGAACCACTTTGAGTGGAGACAATAAGCAGTGCAGTGTAGTCCATAGTCCATTCATCACTGCTTTTGACAGAACTAGAAGCCAGCAAAGAGTTAGTTATAACTCGATTTCACGTGAATCAACAGTGGTGGGGGCCTCATCTGGACTATTTTCTAATATTTTCCTGATGCCTGATTCTTAAAATACAATCAGGAGGTTGATGTTAAAGGTTACTCCTCATGTACCCAAGGAGGATGCAAACAATGCCAGAGGTCATGTAATAGAAATAGAAATGTGCCCTTTCTCCTGCTCATAATGAGAATTATTTTGGCATTTCAAAGGGATTAACGCCTACCCCTGGTGAAGGCCAGCCCACTATTCCTCTGTCAAGAAAACCCTCGAAGCTCTAATGAAATAAAACTTACCTCACACAGCATACTGCAGTAAACAATACTTTTTTATTAAGTAATATTAAAACTCAAGTGAAAAACAAAGGTCAGCCACCACCTGCTGAAGAGATGCCAAAATTTAATCTTATGGTAGTCACCTAAAATTCCACTCCTAAAGTTTCTCTTGCAGCACAGCTGAACCAGAAGTTAGTTTTTTCACCTGTGAACAGCATGAAGATTCTAGAACATCTTTATTTAGCAGCACACACCGAGCCAGCAGAGGTGCTGTTTGTCAAACAACCTGCTTACAAACTCCCACCTTGCAAAGGATTAATTACAAAAGGAAGAACACTTCACAGCTCACGGTGAAAAGAGAACAGCAGAGTACTACGGTTAATTTTTCAGCCTAAGTTTCCATAACTGAGGACATTATCACCCGAATGCAAACCCAGAATGTTTTCGGGCCAGACATGCGATTATCTGGGTTTGTGATGAAGCGCCACTGCCACCCCACCACCAGTCAGCCAGGCTGAGACCTCAGTGATGAACAGCATGCTAAGAGCATCACTCTCTACACACTCCTGTCTCCAAGACAAGTTTCCAAAGTTCCTTCTTGAGCCCTTCCCCAGTGCTGAGTGCTCTGGACTAGCGATGGGTTTGAAGGGCAAAGCTGCAGAAACTGTGGGGTCCACAGGACACCTCTAGCTACTTCTATAAGTTCTACATCCTAGTAGTAAAAACTTTAAGATGCTAAAGGAGATGAACGTTAAAAATACGATTTAATATTTTTAATAAATATTAGTGTATTTAATGGCTATTAAAATTATTAATTTATTAATAGTGGAGGGAGTTCTCCCCACTGGTCAGTGTGGACTGGGTTAGGGATCAGCTACACAAATTGAACATTAACAAGTCCATGGGCCCTGATGAGATGCACCCAAGGCTGCTGAGAGAACTGGCTCATATGATTGCCCTACCGCTATCTATTATCTTTGCCAAATCCTGGCAGACAGGAGAGGTGCCTGAGGACTGGAGGAGAGCCAATGTCACTCCAGTCTTCCAAAAGGGCAAGAAAGAAGTTCCAGGAAACTATAGACCAGTCAGCCTCACCTCCATCCCTGGAAAAATGATGGAGCGGCTCCTGCTGGAGGGCATCTCAGGGCACTTGGAAGAGAAGAAGGTTATCAGGAGTAGTCAGCATGCATTTATGAAGGGGAAGTCCTGCTTGACTAATCTGGTAGCATTCCATAATGCAATAACTGAATGGTTAGATTTGGGGAAACCAGTGGATGTAGTGTACCATGACCTTAGCAAGGCCTTTGACACTGTCT
>VXBP01000971.1:0-10621 GCA_013400115.1 Rhinopomastus cyanomelas | reverse complement strand
GTTCCTCTGTGATCTGTGTTAGATAGTTTTGTCCTGCTCTGGCAGGCGGGTTGGACTCAATGATCTCTTTGGGTCCCTTCCAACCCCTAACATCATATGATCCTATGCTTATTTAATAAATGTTTTGGAGTGATAAGAATTAGATATTTTTATTGACTATACATGGTTATGATGCAAGTACCTAGTTATGTATATTTCTATTCATTACATGCAATACTATATAACAATATAATTGTTACCTATTATCTATTTATATCTATCTATTAATATCTATTATATATTTATTTACCCTCACCTGCTAAATAACGCTTGTAATTCCTCAGACTGTAGAAGTATTATTTAGTTATACAAGAAGCCACGTGCACACGTTCTCCCTCGCCTTTTTTTTCTGCTAGTCCTTTCCATCAGTTGCTTTTGCTTATAAAATAATGCTCTTTGCACTAAGAATCACAGAGCATCAGGGATTGGAAGGGACCTCAAAAGATCATCTGGCCCAATTGCCCCGCCATAGCATCATCCATATCTATTTCAATACTAATTTAATACTAATTTAGTTTTCTGCATGAAGTGTCAAAACCCAACATCTGTAAAAGAAAAATAATCAATAAAAAATTACCCATTCAAGGTTTATGCACACAAACAAAATTGAGTAGTGGCACAAAGAGTTTTGGGAACCCTACTGGGATAAAAGCTGCCTTTGTAGCTGGCCCGCAGCAGCCCTAGGAGCCTTCAAGGTGACACGGTTGTAGAAGGAAGGGGGAAGCACCGCACCAGCGGCAGGTGCAGAATGTTTAATCTAGTGTTGAAAGGCCACCATTTCCAACACATGGCAATTGGGCTAACAGGACTGACATCGGGGGACTTCGCTCAGCAAGTACACCAACCTCTGAATGGTGGGGGCTTCTCCCAGCAGCTGCCCGGATGTCAATCAGCCGAAGGGGAATGTTACAGGGGTCACAGTTTGGGTCTGGTTCTCTATGCCTGACATTTCTATCCGTTAGTCAGAAAGACAATGAGAGAGCCACAAAGCCCAAGCATTACCATAGTCCCATTCAGCGGCACAACAAAATTGAGGGGAGTGGGAAAGGCCTCCCAAAACAAAATGATCAACAGGAGAACAACTCAACCTACCCTCCTCAAGGGAAAGATCAGGAGAGCGCCACGGCACCGAGCAGTCCCAGGCTACAGAGACAGCGACAGCTCCTCAAGGGAAGGTTAATCCCACACAAAGACATCATTTTTCAGTTCAACACTGAAGTTTAGTAAAGTTTATTCCTAAGAAAACATTTGACCTCATGGGCAATGCCCTTTCAATGTGAACAGCCTGGGTTTTTTTTTTTTAAAGAAACAACTCTAAAGGGCGATTACAAGTCATAGGAACGGTTGCAGAACATTATAAATTGAGAGATTCATAATTGGCTGTACAGAATAATTCACAAGATTGGATTAGAATATCCATTAACCCACAAATCCATGGCAAGATGAAGCTTACAGAGGAGATGAACTCTAATATCCAGGGAGTCTGCTGCTGAGAAAACCAGGGCTACAAAGGCAGCCTTGTCTATCACGTAGGGTGACAGTCTTCACCTCTGTACAGCGGGAAAGTTATAAACAATGACGATCTGAAAACTATTAAAACACGTAAGACGCCAGCTTTTAGATGGAGAGCTGGGTTTGAGTAGCCTAAACAGAGCCAGATTGTCATTGACTTCGATACTCACTCCAAATTAAATAAATGTATTAACTTACTTTGCCTCTTCATCTTACCTTCAAGAAAGGATTCAAAACCTGTACTACGATAGACACACTCACATAAATAAAAATTTACATACAGAGATGAAGGGTCACACGTGGAACAAGCAGCTGTCTAAACTCCGTGGAATATGGTTTAACTTCACAAAGCAGTAATAAAAAGAGTAGAAACTCACTTCAAATCATGTAATCACAGAATCACTGAACATGAGGGATTGGAAGGGACCTCAAAAAATCATCTAGTACAATTCCCCTGCCACAGCATCCCTTAGATCCAGTCACACAGGAACACATTCAGGTGGGTTTTAAATGTCTCTAGAGAAGGAGACTTCACAATCCCCCTGGGAAGCCCCTTCCAGTGCTCTGTCACCCTCACTGGGAACAAGTTCCTTCTCATGCTGATGTGGAACCTCCTCTGTTCCAGCTCTCACCCACTGTTGGATGCCACTAATCAGAGCGTGGCTCCATCCTCCTGACACTCGCTCTTTCCACATTTAGTTACCTACGGAGACAGAAGACCAGGATCTACAAACACTAAGGAGATACTTGTGGTGAGACAGGAGAAGCTGAACACTGTCTGGAAATATGGAAACTGGAAGAATGGCTTTAAGTTGTGTCAGAGGAGGTTCAGATTTTATATTAGAGAGAATTTCCTTGCCGAAAGAGTTACCAAACACTGGAACAGGCTGCCCAATTGTGGAGTCACCATGCCTGGAGAGATTTAAAAGACGTAGAGTTGTAGAGCTTAGGGACAGGTTTAGAGGCGGCCAGGCAGTGCTGGATCAATGTTGCGCTTGATGATCTTAAAGGTCTCTGCCAACCAAAGAGATACTGTGGTTTTGTGAGTTGGAACTCCAGTTGGGATGGAATTGTAGGTGCTGATGAATACGGTGACACAATTGGCCTGGCAGAGTGGGACCTGGCAGCACTGGGTGACAGCAGGCTGAACAACAGCCAGAAATGTACCCAGGTGGCCCACAAGGGCAACTGCATCCTTGCTTGGATCAGCAATAGTGTGGCTAGGGACATCATTTTCCCACTGTACTGGGCACTGGGGTGGCCTCCCTTCAAGTACTTTGGGCAGAGCCTGAAGCTGCCAGGGGAGGGTTAGGTTGGATGTCTGGAAGCCCTTCCTCATGGAAAGAGGAATCAGAGACTGGCCTGGACTGGCCAGGGCACTGGTGGAGGGAGGTGTTGAAGGTCAGCCTGGCTGTGGCCCTTAGTGTCCTGGTCTGGCCGCTGTGGTGACTTTAGGTCCTCCTCTGGTCTGGATGAGCTCAGAGGGTTTTTCCAGCCTCGATTACTTTGGGATTCTGGGATAGCACAAGGCTAAAGAGGAAGAGAAGACCATACAGGTCAGTGCCCCTTGGGAGAACCAGCGACTGATTTCTCAGCATGCCCTCATGGATAAACACGATAAAATCCAAAACACTTGAGCTCTTACCTGATTAAAGTGAGTCCCCAGCTCCACACCTCCTCGGCAAAATTTATGCGTCGCACACTGGCTTATTTCCATAGCAATGCTCATAGGCTTTGTTCAACACCGTCCCTCATTTCTGATTATTTTTACCCTTCAACCTCTCTTTTGCATTAAGAAAATGGCTCTGGAGCTCATGATATCCAAGCACGTTTTTTCTTAATCCAGTAGCATAATTAAGAAAAAAATGTTCATAAACCCAACTCTTAAGAGACATGAAGTGCCAGAACGTGAACGTTCCGTGAGAACACATCTCACAGAAACCAGATCTGGGTTTCTCAGCCCTGTAACATATAGTTTTGAGCATATACTGGACAATTCAAATAGATGAGAGCGAAATCTCCTTGCTTTCTAAATAACAAACTGACATGAAGTCAAAAAACCCCAGAGCAGTTCACTTGCTGCAGGTTTGTCCCTCTTCCTAAGATTTGACTGCATATTCCTTCTCTGCCTATGCAATGGCAAACACATCTCCAAAGGTCTGAGTGATGTGCTGCAGAGCACCATCTTTAGATGGTTTGAAAGAATCATAGAATCATCCAGGTTGGAAAAGACTCCTGGCATCATCAAGTCCAAGCATCAACCCTACTCTACAAGGTCACCTCTAAACTAGATCCCCCAACACTACATCTAAACGACTTTTAAACTCATTCAAGGATGGGGACTCAACCACCACCTGGGGCAGCCCAGTCCAATACCTGACACCCTCTCCATCACAAATTTCTTCCTGATGTCCAGTTTAACTCTCCCCTATTGAAGCTTGAAACCCTTCCCTCTGCTTCTGTCGCTAATGATCTGTGAGAAGAGACCAGCACCAACAATGTCCTTTGAGATAGCTGTAGAAAGCAATGAGGTCTCCCTTTAGCCTCCTCCTCCTCAAACCAAATAGCCTCAACCCTCTTCATCTCTCCTCATCAGATTGACTCTCCAGGCGCTTCCCCTGCACTCACTCCAGGACGTTGATGTCTCCCTTGGACTGAGGTGTCCATAACTGGACCCAGTACTCAAGGTGTGGCCTTCCCAGTGCTGAGAGCAGAGGGACAATCACCTCCCTGCTCCTGCTGGACACACAGCAGAATGGTGTAGATTTCTGCTTGATAGAACAGCCAGACAGGGTTTTGAAGAAATTTTCTATCAGTTTTTCAAGAAAGGTATGGAAAGCCACTGCAGACCCACAGGGCTACAGACTTTGCAGGACAAAAGAATTTTCTCATAACTTGTTATGAAGAAATGGAAATTCAGTAGAAGTATTTTGGATTGGCATCCACCATACATACACCACACTATGATTTGTGTATAAATAAACCTGTTTTTTCACTTGCTTTGGGTGACCCAGGATGAGCCAAGTCCAAGAATTAAAATAAAACCCTAATGTGATGGAAATAGTTAAAAAGAAGAGCATCCAAACACGTGTTTGGAGCACCAGACATGTACAGGGATATATACAAGTTCCACCTGTGGACTCTTATGATTAGTTCCCTCCCAACTTTTGAGTTCCCTCCCAACCCCTAATCTTCTGTGATTCTGCGATTCATAACCATCTGTAATTTAAAGAGATGGTTAAACCATAAAGAGGTAACAACCCACAATGACACTTAGAGACAGAAGAAATAAGGTCAGTGTGCTGCATCTTCTCACTACTTACAAAAGGTTAAGCTCTCATCTTTAAAAAATGAAGCAACAAGTCTATTCATTAATTTGTTTAGGACACTGTCAAGCTGTATTTCAATGATGTTGTTGTAAATGACAAATTCTTTGAACCAAAGGAAAATAAAGACTCACTGAATGTTAAATTGAGTTACTCAGAGCTCTGAGCTCACGTTAACAAAGCAACATTTGAAAATGACAATGAGCATCTCTCAAGCGATACCCTCAACAGCACTACAAACACAAGCACTGTACTTGAGAGTCTTCTTATTCATGGCATCACAGTTGGGAGGGAGCTCACAGCTCACCCAGTGCCAACACTATGTCTCGGGCAGCGACACCTCTCACCAGACGAGGTTGCCTATAGATCCATCCAACCTGCCTTCAACACTTCCAGGGACAATGGACCAGCCACAGCCTCCCTAGGCAACCTGTTCCACGGCCTCAGCACCCTCACAGGGACAAACTTCTGCCTCACATCTCATCTCAATCTCCCCTCTTTGAGCTTGAACCCATCTCCCTTGTGCCAGCACCAGAGTCCCTCGGAAAAAGTCCCTCTCCAGCTTTCCTGGAGCCCCTTCAGGGACTGGAAGCTGCTGTAAGGTTCCTCTGGAGCCTTCTCTTCTCCAGGTTGAACAGCCCCAACTCCCTCAGCCTGAGGCCAGGGCACAGAAGCTTCAGCCCTCTGATCACAGCACCAAGTGAATAGCCCGTAGCTGGATGTGACAGAAAGACAGGTCTAGAGTCTTCTTTGCACAGTTCATTTTATACAGCTGACCTTCAGTTTTACTCGAATATTTAACACAAACATATTCTATTCATTTCCCTGTAAAAGCAGATTTCTCAAGCATAAGATATTCTGTCTCTGAAGAGTAAATCTTCTTTAGTTAAGAACCAGGCAATGGGAGAAAAAAACACCTTAAGAGATCACTCATAAGGGATAAATCAAAGCATGAAAGCGACTGGCTACAAACTGAAGCAACCTATATCCAGTGACTTCTCTACAAGTACATGGAGTAAACCAGAACTTCAGCTCAGCCTTCAACAACTTCTGAATTATAGTATTAGAGAGCAATGAGGTCTCCCCTTAGCCTCCTCTTCCTCAAAAGAGGTCTAGGTGTTCATCACCTCTTTTCTGGCTTTACACCACTATAACACAACAAAGTAGGTTCCTATCATCTCTCCTACAGATAGCAGCCACAACCATCTATGCAGTTTACTCAGAGAAACATACTTTTTTGTTTCCAGCCCTTAAAATTTGCCTTTGAGGAACCTGATTTTTACAACTTCTGGAGGAGTAACTTTATACAGAGTCTTCATGTCTATTCCTACCATGTGGTAGCTACGAGGTGTTACACAAAGCCATCTGCCTTCCTCCTAATAGCCTGGAAAAGAGAAGACTGAGAGGAGACCTTATTGCCCTCTACAACTGCCTAAAAGGAGGTTGTAGCAAGGCTGGTGTTACTCTCTTCTCTCCAATTAGTGATGATAGGACCTGGGGAAATGGCCTCAAGTTGCGTCAGGGGAGGTTTAAATTGGATAATAGAAAGAAATTCTTTACTGAGAGGGTGATTAGATACTGGAATAGATTGCCCAGGAAGGTGGTGGTGTCACCATCCCTGGAGGTGTTTAAGGAACGAGTGGATGCGGCACTTAGGGATATGGTCTAGCGTTAGATACTAGGAGGTTGGGCTTGATGACCCTGGAGGTCCATTCCAGCCATGATGATTCTGTGATTCTGTAATCTAGAATGCTCTAACCACCCTTCTCCATGAGTACCCGCCCGGCAGATCACATATGATAGCTGGTGGAGTTTGAAAATCCCATAATTACACTTGAGAGGTCCAGAGGCATGTACTGCCACGCCGTTAGCACATCATCATCATTTAATGTAACTGCTTTAAGCTTAATTGCTCCTCAAGTAAGAGAAGCTCTCTCGTGGGAACTGTGGTTATATAGGTCAGCATTGAACTATTATCTGCCATGGTGGTGGTGGTTGAGTCTCCATCTTTGGATGTGTTTAAAAGTCGGTTAGATGTGGTGTTGAGGGATTTGGTTAGGGGTGCACTTGTAGAGTAGGACAGACAGTTGGACTCAATGATCCCAGCAGTCTTTTTCAAACTGAGTGATTCCATGATTCTATGATAATGGGCTAAGGGTATGGAAGTGCCTAGGAACTGTGAGTCAGAAGTGAACTTCAACATGTTGTCTTACATGATGCCAGCTATGATTATCCAAAAAATGAGCAGCATTTAAGCTGCAGAACTGTACAATTTCTTGTGGTGAACTGTTAAGCCACAACATACGATGTATTGTACAGCTGAAGGGCAAAAGACTCTTAAATCTATAATCCACCAATCTCAGTGATAATCTCATGTCACACTGTGATGTTTATTCCCATCCTCAGACCAGCAATTACCAGTCTACAAAAGATCAAGATATTTGCACATTTAGATAAAAGAAAAGTAACACTGAAAGAGAATACAACCCAAACTTACAGAAGAGATTAATCGGATCCACAGTGTGGTCAACAAGAGATCACAGAATCACAGCACGTTAGGGATTGGAAGGGATCTCGAAAAGTCATCCAAGCTTCCTGCCACAGCATGATCCCCTAGATCCAGTCACACAGGAACACATCCAGGTGGGTTTTAAATGTCTCTAGAGAAGGAGACTCCACAACCTCCCTGGGAAGCCCCTTCCAGTGCTCTGTCTTTAGTAGTTTATCACAAAGCTTTTCTTTTGGAGACATTCAAAACCTGCCTGGGCATGCTCCTGTGCAGTTTCCTTTACAGGATCCTGCTCTAGCAGGCAGGTTGGACTACATGACATCCAGATCTTAGATATCTTAGATCTTACGAAGAAGTTCTTTACTGAGAGTGTGGTTTGGCACTGGAGCAGGCTGCCCAGGGAGGTGGTGGAGACCTCCTCCCTGGAGATGTTTAAAAGACAAGTAGCTAGAGCACGTGAGGCCATGGTCTAGGGGTTAGGGAGAGCTGGGATGAGGGCTGGACTTGATGATCCTGGAGGTCCTTTCCAGCCAGGATGACACTATGATTCTTTCTCAATAAGTACCTCCATCACGTTACTCAGATATTGACACTACTTCTTGGTCAAAACTCAAACAGCAGGAATAAAGGTTTCAGTCTAATTAATCAGGCGAGCAGCGAAAACAACTAACACAAAACTTCTATGGTTAAAAGCAGAAAAAATTTCAGTTGCTTGTCTCCAGTTTAATGATAAAGGGCCACTCAGACTGCCATGAGAGCTGGCTGGAAATCAAAACCTCAATAACTTCCTACTTAGAACTTCACCAAACTTCAGCTTTATTTTGCTGCTAGATTTGCCTCAAGCTGAACCATGTGGAAAATTGCTCTGTAAACAGTTCATCTATAGTCAAAAGAAAGTAAAAACACATTAGTTTGCTGACTTTAGCAAACTTCACTATCAAACACCAGTGCACCTGCTTTCTGAATCAAGGGCTTGCAATCTGGGCTAAGACGCACTCCTCCCACTCCTGTAGGGTTTTGCTAACAACTGGCCAAGCTGCAAACTTTCAAAAATTTACAATTTATACATTCTCATTAGACTTTTCTTAAATTTTAACTAATTTCTTAAAAAAAAATTAATTACAAATCCTTCATTTACACATCAATTAAGTATGCAAAGACTTACCAAAGCAAGTGCTTGCTATGCAGACCACAGAATCACAGAACATTAGAGACTGGAAAGGACCTTGAGAGATCATCTAGTCCAATCCCCCTGACACAGTTGGATCACCTAGATCACGCCACTCAGAACAAGGCCAGGTGAGTTTTAAATGTCTCCAGAGAAGGAGACTCTACAACACCCCTTGGGCAGCCCCTTCCAGTGCTCTGTCACCGTCACTGGCAAGAAGCTCCTTCTCGTATTGGTGTGGAACCTCCTGCGCTTCAGCTCACACTCACTGTCACTCCTCCTATCACTGGATGCCACTGAGCACAGCCTGGTTCTCTCATCCTGACAGCTGCCCTTTCCAACTTTATCAACATGAATGGGGTCCCCCATCAGATCAGGCTTCTTTTTTCCAAGCTTAAAAGAGACTCAGTTCCCTCAACCTTTCCTCTTCAGGGAGATTGTCCCCTCCCTTCATCATCCTTGTTGCTCTGAGCTGGACTCTCTCCAGCAGCTCTATGTCCTTCTGGAACTGAGGAGCCCAGAACTGGACACAATACTCCAGATGTAGTCTCACCAGGGCAGAGTAGAGGGGGAGGAGAAACTCTCTCCATCTACTACCCACTCTCCTTCTGATCCATCCCACGATGCTGTTGGCCTTCTTGGCCACAAGAGCACACTGCTGGCTCCTGGCCATCCTGCTGCCCACCAGGACCGCCAGGTCCCTTTCTCCTACACTGCTCTCCAACAGGTCAGTCCTCAGTCTATCCTGGTCCCTGGGGTTGTTCTTGTCCAGATGCCAGACTCGACACTGCTCTTGTTCATTCAATGTCTCCCTGCCCAGCTCTCTAGCCTGTCCAGGTCCCGCTGAATGGGGTGTTGGCCACTCCTGCCAGCTTTGTGTCACCAGCAAAACTGCTGACAGTGCTTTCTAATCCCTCATCCAAGTCATTAATGAATAGATTGAATAGTTCTGGTCCCAGTACCGACCTTTGGGGGACTCCACTAGATACTGGTTTGTTAAGTTTGAACTTGTTAAGTTCAGATCTGGATATGAGTAACACAAAGACCACTTTGCTGCATGTCAGCAGGCACCACAAAATACCATGCAGAAGAAAATCTATTCAATATAAACTCAAGGGAGGGGGAAGAAAAGAGCAGTATACTGATTTTATGGGTATTCTGACACCACACACTCCACATTTAACTTCTGAGGAAAAGCAGACCACAGACTCCTTCTCCAGACAAGTCCTCTCCTTCTGCTGCAAGTAATAAAGATGTGTATGCAATGGGTCATAGTGGCCAAGAAGGCCAGTGGGCTCCTGGGGTGCATGAAGAAGCATGAGGAAAGTAGGTCAAGGAGGTCCTAATCCCCAGTTGAAATGAAACAGGGAACTACTGGAGAGAGTCCAACGGAAAGACACAGATGCTCAAGAGGCTGGAGCATCTTCCTTGTGAGGAGAGGCTGAGAGAGCTGGAGAGGAAGAGACCGAGGAGGGATCTCATGAAGACTTAGAAGTATATACAGGATGGGTGTCAGGAGGATGGGACCAGGTTCTCTTCTTTGGTGCCCTGTGACAGGACAAGGAGCACTGGGCACAAACTGAAACGCAGGAGGTTATACCTGAACACAGTCTTCCACAGTGAGGATGTCAGAGCTCTGACCCAGGCCACTCAGAGTGGTTGTGGAGCTTCCTGCTCTGCACACATCTCAAACACACCTGGACTGTGATATCTGCTCAGGGGATCCTGTTCTGGCAGGGGAGTTGGACTGGATGACCTCTAGAGGTCCTCCCCAAACCCACTGGTTTGGGATACTGTGATTCTATAGTCTGCACACTTTTCAGAATCACAAAGGTTGCTATAACAGCATTTAAATTATGACTACTGCCAAAATCAGAATTAACAGCTGCTCACAAAACGATCCAAAGCACGTTTCAACGTCACTACTTGTATAAATGTGATTGTACCTCACTATATCAAAAGAAACCCAAGACACTTGTAAAACTTGGTAACTGCTGTCTCATCTTTAAATTTAAAGTTTTTATGTGGACACATGTCACGGTTTAGCACCTAGTTAGCCCACGAAAT
>VXBP01000968.1:0-26092 GCA_013400115.1 Rhinopomastus cyanomelas | reverse complement strand
TCATCTTGCTGTCCACCAGGACCCCAGATCCCTCTTTCCTCACTACTCTCCAATAGGTCAGTCCCCAGCTTATACTGGTACCTGGGGTTGTTCTTGCCCAGATGCAAGACTCTACACTTACCCTTGTTATACCTCATTATAAAGAATGCATTATTTAAATAACGAACATACAGATATAGCAAAAAAGCTGCATTACTTTAGAATTCAAGCTAGCTGGGTGTTAAAAGAAACCTGTCACAATGTCTAATCTGTCTCTAAGTAACCATATTGCTCTCAGTGCGCTGGAGGCTTGATCATGGGCCCATAGGGTCCATTTCAGCTAAAGCCTAGGACCTCATTTCTTGCATGAATTACATAAATTAATATCGTGGATTGCAACTTAGAGATCTTCAGTATCACAGGAAAATATATACGTGATGCTTTTACCAGATGTTTTTCTTTCTTTGGGGATGATGCATCTCACAAAGCATAGGTGAGTACTGCACAGATTGGTTGTCAGTCAGTTTAAGTTCTCCTGAAAATTTATAAACGCAATTTGGATTAGTAAATACTTTTTCTCTACACTCATCTTTAGAGTCAAACTACTATAATATCATCAAATTTTTTGGAGCTATATGAAAGTAATATCTTTTGTTATATGGGTACTGATATTTAATAGCATGTACACAAACTAGCCATTTTGTTCTGTAAATATCATAAACTGTGTTAATGACATAATTTTATCAGAAGTATAACTTTGTTTGATGTCAATAATGAGTGAATTTGAGCATTTATTTTAAAAGCTTGTTTTTTACGTTCCCTGTAGAGTCAAGAGTGAAAGATGGGGATTTTTACAAGTGATTTAGCAGTAAACAAAAGAATGACAGTAGTGAAGAACAGGGAAACAGATTCTAGCTGTCATCCAAAGCCTTGTGAACTGGACAACTATCAGTAACACTTTGTTTGCTTGAATACCTCTAGGACACAACAACAGTTTCACCTGGAAGAAGCATATGGAAAACCCAGACAAGTAGGCCAGGTCTGTGAAAGTACTTGGATTTTTCAGCAGTCTGGAACTCAAGATAAAGTAATAATTAATACATAAAAGACTAACTCTAGAGTATACAGCTGACATGGAGAAGGTGAAGATGTTATTTGATCAGTAAGTATAAGCAATCCATTACAGGACTGTCTTTCCCTTAGAAATCTGAAGGAAAAGGAAAGAAGGCTTCTAGACTATATAAAACATTCTACTATGATAGCTGACAACAATATTGTAAAGTAGGAGACAGAGGGACAAACTCTGAATTCACTGCAACAGAGGTTAAATGACATGTTGGATTTCCTTGTTGTAAGAACATGAGTCAAGAACTCTGAAAAATTACTAGAGTTTACCAAACTAGAACACAGAACTGTCCAGATTTCAAGGCAGTTTATTTTCTTTTACAGATCATAAGAGATAACAAATTCTGAACTCACCTGGAAAGAGCTGAGATAGTCTGAAAAGAAGAGCCTTTCTTCTTGGCACTTTTCTTGGCAGCACTACCTTCTATATAATTGAAGAAAAAATATTGAGTTTTTAATTTGTGATTCTCTCTGTGTGTTTTGCATGAAATCATCTGAATTTTGACAGAACTGGCCTGCTTCTCCAGCAACAGAGGCAAAGAGTAAAGCCAGTATCTTCACAGATTATTTCTGGTACAACCCAATGACAGTTTCATTAAGGGGGTCTTTTTTCTTCTCCAGCCAGCCAGTGATGTTGTAGTCCCCTGTGCCAGCATAGTGCACCAGTGAGAAGTGGGCCTCAGCCTTGCCTTTGGCAGGTTTGGGCTTCTGGAAGTTGTCAGACTTGCCCAGATGCTGGTCATAGAGTTTGTTCTTGAAAGAGGTGTCAGTTGCCTTGGGGAACATGCACTCCTCTTCCAGGATGGAGAAGATGCCCGTGGGCTAGAAGGAGGCAAAAGAAACACAAATGTTAAATTGATCTTCTGACACAAAGGTACCTGGACGTCTCTTAGAAGGGTTTTAAATCACAAGTAGAGACTGTAGTATGAACAAAGCAGTGCTGCTGCCTTATTTCAAATACAAATAACAGGATTAAACGTGTTGATGTTTTAAATCCCATCCAGCAACAAGGCACAACACCCAATGGCTGACTTCTCCTGCTCTAGGGCAAGTTAATTAGACTAAGAGTTTTTGTGAATATGACTTCTTTTACTTTACCAATCAAATTTTTCTGGCACAAATAATGTGAATATCCATCAGTAACTGAGCCTTTGCAAGAAAACCAGGCAAATATCCATGTGTCCTGGTTTCAGTTGGTGTAAAACTAATCTTTGTTCCAGTAGGTGTTTCAGTGCTATGTTTAATGTGAACCAAATGTTCATAACACACTGATGTTTTAGTTGTTGCTAAGTGACTCTTATCCTAAAAGAAGTATCTTTTAGTTTCCAGTGCTCTGTCAGCAAAGAGTTGCATTAGAAGCTGGGAGGGCGAATGAGCCAGACAAGTAACCTGAATAACTAAAGGGATATTCCCTAATGCAGGACATCCTCCTTAGTATATAGATTGGAGTTGGCAGATCAGTGCTCAAGCATACGTTAATGAATGCTGAGCAGTGTGACGTTTTTTCTTGGGATTTATGCATTTCAAGAATTTCCTGGACCTGTTCATGTCTACTGTATGATAGTCTCAGTTAACATCTGAGAAGTAGAAGTCATCCATAAGGACATGGGCAAATTTCACATAAAATAGTACATTGGTGTTGCTGTCCTGGCAATTTGTAGTAGACTCCTACAGCCATAACTTCTTTGATACCTTTTCCCCTAAACTTTACACAGAAGCTTTCAACCATATATTCCCCAATTACAAGCAACCATGTGCTACAGTACAACTCCTCCTTTATGTATAATGCTATCCCTCTGCCTTGCCAGTCCTGCTTCTCAATTTCCACCAAGTCTCACTCATGCTAAAAACATAGCCTTAGGACTGAGCCAAAGGTCATTGTTCCTCTTATTTATCCCTTACACTATGTGCATTAATGTACAAACATTTCAAATGTGTGTCAGAATACTTAGTACATTGTGGAGAAGAGTGTGAGCTCTTGCTTGAACATCATTCCTTAGATGTCATGATACTGTCTCATAGCTTATTTCTAGTCAGCTAATGTAATCCCTTCCTCCCACCTCCTCCTAGATCCAGTTTAAAGCTCTTTCAATAAGTCCTACAACCCAATGAGAAAAATCTTTTCCCACACCAAAAGCTGAATCCCATAGGCACCAGCAGGCCTAGATGATCTTTCAAGGTCCCTTCCAACCTGTAACATTCTGTGATTCTGTGCATCCTGGTGGACCACATGCTGATCATGAGCCAACAATGTACCCTTGTGGCCAATAAGGCCAAGGTTCTCCTGGGTTGCATTGCAAGATTGTGGCTAGTGAGTTGAGGGATGTTCTCCGCCTACTCTACTATGCCCTTGTTAAGCCATGTCTGGAATACTGCATCCAGTTGTGGGCTCCCAATTCAATAGAGACAGGATACTTCTGGAGATAGTTCAGGAAAGAGCGACTTAAGATGATCAGCCTTTTGAAGAGACGTTGAGATGGCTGGGACTGTTCAGCTCGGAAAAGACTGGGTGGGAATCTTATCAATTCCTGAAGGCACTACTGAGTCAGGAGATTTGTGAAGAGGTGATTGGGAATAATCAGCATGGCTTCACCAAGGGCAAATCCTGCCTGACAGATCTGGTGACCTTCTACGAACAGGTCACAACATTAATGGATGAGGGGTGGGCGACTGATGTCATTTACCTGGACATGAACAAAGCCTTTGACACCGTCCCGTACCACATTCTGGTATCCAAGCTGGTGGAACATGGCTTTGATGGGTGGACCACTAGATGGGTAAGGAACTGGTTTGATGGCCACACCCAGAGAGTGGTTGTTGATGGATCCATGTCCAAGTGGAGGCCAGTGACAAGCGGAGTNACGAGGATAATCAGAGGGCTGGAGCAGCTCTCCTGTGAGGATAGACTGAGGGAATTGGGGCTGTTCAGAAGAGGAGGCTCTGAGATGACCTTATTGTGGCCTTCTAGTATCTGAGAGGGGCCTACAAAAAGGCTGGGGAGGGACTATTTAGGATGTCAGGTAGCAATAGGACGAGGGGGAATGGAGCAAAGCTGGAGATGGATAGATTTAGAGTGGATGTGAGGAGGAAGTTCTTTAGCGTGAGAGTGGTGAGATCCTGGAATGGGTTGCCCAGGGAGGTGGTTGGGGCCCCATCCCTGGAGGTGTTTAAGGCTGGGCTAGATGAGGCTCTGGCCAGCCTGGTCTAGGGTGAGGTGTCCCTGCCCATGGTGGGGGGATTGGAACTGGATGATCAGATGGTCCCTTCTAACCCTGAGTGATTCTGATTCCATAATTCTCCAGTGAAGTGATCCTGCTGTGTCACGGGGATTAGACTAGATGATCTTTCTGGGTCCCTTCCAATCCCTAATCATTCTACGATTCTATGATTCTGTGAAATATCTAGAGGCAGTGTCAAAAAGATGAGACCAGAGTTTTCTTGGTGGTGCCCAGTGACAGAACAAGGAGCAATAGTCACAAACTGGAACGCTGAAGGTTTCACCTATAAGTAAGTACAAGGTCTTTCACATTGAAGTAAAGAGAGCACTGGAACAAGCTGTCCAGAAAGGTTGTGGATTTTCCTGCTCTGGAGAAATTCCAAATCTGTATGGAAATATTTCTGCGTTATATTATTTAGGGGATCCTTCTGTAGAAGGAGAATTTGATTAGATGACCTTCAGAGGTCCCTTTCAACCCATAATATCCTGTGATTCTATGTAGTTATGTACTTGACACTACTTTTTGTAATAGTCATTAGAGCTAAGAAACCAAACTGAGAGTTTAAACACAAATTGTTATTCCCCAGGAAGGTACTCATGGTATAATTAAGGGATTTATAGCCACTTACCACTGAGCATGAACTGGTAGGCATTGTCAGAGATGGAGAGGATGTGTGGAGGGGTCTCCTGGTTCTTCTTGCTTCAGTAGGCCAATGCCACCTCTGGGTTGTACACCGGCAGCCACTTGTAGGGGTTGACAGTGACACAGAAGAGACCCGAATAGGTCTGCAAGGAAGGGAGGTGGCACACTGGCTTCCACTTAGACAGCAAGGAAATTTTTCCCAGCTACCCAAAGGAGGACTGCTGCTACTACTTACACAGATCATTCAGGCTGCATAATGCTCTTTGAGGTTGTATAGCACAGGGGGTTCATGCAGGTGGGTCATCATGGCCATGTCCTCGATTTTATCATACTTGGGAGGGTTCATGGGAAAGATCTGATCATCCTTCACAGTCAGGGTCTGCCAAGGAAATTAAAGATGCATGTTTGTTAGATAAGAGCTGAGAGAGGTAACCAAATGTTTACCTTCATCCTTGTTTCCTACTGACCTCTCTACCTTCAGTCTTGGCAGTGACCTTTCCAGGTTCTTCGCTTTGAACTGTCCCTTTCATGTAGGATTCTTTAGGATGAACCACAAAGACTGATGACTTGGCATCAAAAGGCTTGTTCTGGGCCTCAGTTCTCTCCTTCTCTGACTTTCAGAGATATATAGCTGCTTCCTCAAAGATGGCCATCTCAGCATCCAAAGAAATTGCTAAAGTTTAATTGGACTACACCTGTAGAGAACTCTGATGGGCAAAATGCTATTTAATGACAATGCTGTCTTCAAGGTGATTAAATCTCTCACATCAAAGTCTTGCTTTACAATCTGTCTTGTGGCATCAAGAATTCTATTTATTCCTATCCCCCCATGTCAAGGTGTGGTACAAATATTTTTTTATAAATATTAACTGGAATCACCTTTAGAAAACAAAACAAAAAAAAGGTTTTCCCATCAGCCCGTTAGGATACAGCTCAGAAGCAGGTTTTACTGACAATAAGAGCCAAGTTTTGAACATTTGCTAACGGAGAAAAGACTAATTTCATCGATGTCTCTCTAAAATCAGTCCCCAGCTACTGCCCAAGGGAAGATACTAAAATACATCAAAATCAATAAAGACTATACTAATACTATTCTGACTTCAAGTTTGAAACAAGAAAAAAGGAAATGCTTTTTTTGGTCAAAAACATAAAAACTAGATGAGATGTGATTGGAGAAGGTAAGAACTTGTAAGAAAGTCTTCCACAAGCAATATGTGGGGTGCTCTCATTCTTAGCATCTTCAAACTCCTGTGAGTGCTCCATATTATCTCAGTGTATATTTCTGAGTCAAGGTCTCTTCTTCGATCTCTTAAAATGATGATGTATCAAAATTCCCCACCTTTTTTCTTGATTTGAAGAAGCTGTTGTTTAGGATTTTAGTGTGGTTTCTCTTTTTTTTCTTTTTTTAATTTAGCAGTTAATTGTGGAGGTCCAGGTGTCTCTACAGTTTCTAATGACAAAAGGCACCTCAGGAGCTGACTTCAAGTTTTTTGATATATCTGTCTTAGGATGGTCTGAATCATTCTTTGTCAACAACTAATGTATGGACTACAAACAAAGTCACTGAGATGTAAAACGAGGTTGAGTTTGTTCTTTAGAAAGTGATTGTTTTAAATTTTAGGCTTACCATCTCAGCACCCTTATATTGGTAGTAGAGAGAAAAAGACTGTTGTGAAAGGCAATTGATATACCCTTAGACAGGAAATATGGAGTACAGCTAATTTCTGCAGTTTTGTATAAGCTGTTTAGTGTGTAAGAGTTAGCACTCCTGAAAGTATCTGACATCAAATCTGGAAATTTCCTTAAAGAAAATATTTAATTATTCATCCAAAGATGTGATTCAGCTTTTCTTCTGGGTTTTTTTTCCAGATAGATTAGGTAATGGACCATGCATTGTGTGATAGGTAAGCAATCTTCATCTGTGCACCGGCATGAGAGATATTGTGATCAATATCTCTTACAAATTCCACTGAAAGTCAAACTAAACACTGTTTTCTATTTATCTTATTGAAAACGTGTCATTGTACAGAAAGGAATGCAAAACACACAAGATAAGAAAGATCTCTCCCTGAAGTCTATCTGGTAGGGAATAAAGCTACCAAAAAAAAAAACCCTCAAAAGGGTAGTTCCAGTCTTCAGTGTTTTTTTCTGCATTCTGTGAATGCTGAGTACAGATTCTGTTGCTATTTGCTGCTATGTATGCTAGGCTTCATTGGGTTAGGCAATTTTGATTGGCCAGTAAGATAATGATCAAGACACACTTTCAGTTAATTTCTTATGTTCCTCTGGTAGATAATGATCAGCTGTGTTGCTCACTCAAAGTCCACTTGTCTAACATACTGCCACCCTGAATGGGAACTGAGAGTAGGTAGATGGCAGCAAACAAGCCATGGTTGCACAAACAGGTTTGTTTGGCTGGAATACAGGAAAACCAGGCTAGCTACTGCTATATCTATGAATAACATTCTACTCCAGCCACCACTACCTTCCTCAGCTATTGCCCCTTCCTTGTGAAAATAGAACAACTCACTTCTGAAGGCAGTTCTCCCAGGGGAGCAGTGAGATCCCATGTGCCACCCAGTGTGAACAACACCATGAATCTACTATACTCAAAAGTGACTGCTTCTCTTGGAGATCCTATTTAGTTGTACTCTGCCTCTACATGAAACAGAAATTCCAGCTCCTGTGAATCCCCACACAGCAAGTCTGAAGTCCTGCCTTTACCCAAACAGGAAATCACCCAATGCCTGGAAATACATCAGTGCATGAAATGTTTCAGCGCCACATTTCCTTAGAGAAAGGTTCCCACACATTCATGTTGTGAAAGATGGCACTGAAACTTTACATATGTAAGGAAGTTTAGGTCAATAAGCTTATACTTTCCAACCATCTAGCCAACTAGATATATTTTCATTCTGAATCAACTTGCTGATCTGAGGTATATATATTGTGCTTAGAACTGTTTTCCCTTTTGACACTTAACTGTATTTTATTGTAAACCCAAATTTAAATTCACAAAACAAACATTTGGTGACCAATAGTGCTGGTTGGAAATAACTCTTCAGTGCATGAAAAAATGCAATTAGTCAATTTTTATCATAGATCAATTTTTATCCCAAAATGGTAATGCATTTCTTGTAACTGGAATTGTCAGATAGTAAGGCAATATTAGATTATTGCCTAAAACTTTAAGCTCTAACCTTGGGTAACTAAGAGCAACAAATTAAATTAATCATAGTTAAATGAGAGGTCCCCACACATGCAAAATTAAACAAGTTTAGAAAGGAAGAGAGATTTCCAGCCTTGTATGTGGAGAACAGGTAGAGCACAACAGCACAAAGTCCTTGTCAATGTATCACAGTATCACAGTATTATCAAGGTTGGAAGAGACCTCATAGATCATCAAGTCCAACCTGCCACCACAGAGCTCAAGGCTAGACCATGGCACCAAGTGCCACGTCCAATGTAAAAATGGTTACTTCCTGTAAGGAAATGTGAGTGGGTTGTACACGCATCCCCTTGAAAGGGTGGATGGATGCATGCATAAGTGGATGAATGAAGAAACAGCAGAAGACAGCAGGCTGAACAGAGAAAAAGTGTATGCTCATTATCTCCTCAAAACTGCAGTCTAGTGGTCCCAATAAGTCCAGAATCCACATCCACAATAACAAGACCTGCTGAATCTGCCCAAACCCACTGGTACAAACCACCTTCAACAAGTTGTGTAACTGGAGAGATGGGACTAGATGAAATTTCAAGGTCCCTTCTGATCCCTAGCATTCTGTGATTCTGAAATTGAGACGACATCTAAAAGGCTAGTAAAGTCTGCATCATTATACATACGACAGGGGTCCTCAAACTTTTTAAACAGGGGGCTGGATCCCTGTCCCTCACACAGTGTCAGGGGCCAGGCTGTAGTTTGTGCTGCCTAGCTTGTTCTGTCTGGGAGCAGGAGGGAGAGACTGGGAGCTGCCCTCCTCAGCCTAGTCATGCAGTCGGCAGGAAGAATTC
Source organism: Rhinopomastus cyanomelas (assembly GCA_013400115.1). Taxonomy (NCBI): domain Eukaryota; kingdom Metazoa; phylum Chordata; class Aves; order Bucerotiformes; family Rhinopomastidae; genus Rhinopomastus; species Rhinopomastus cyanomelas. Next base: position 17,117 of record VXBP01000968.1, on the reverse strand, counting down.
AACTGCGGCCGCTTGGCGACGGGGTGGGGAGGAAAGACCGGCGGACCGGATTGGACACTGTGTGCAGTCGTATGTACACTGGGGTATGAGGACCTCTGGCATACAACCTAATGAAACAAGAAGCCCCCAAAAGCCTTGCTGAACATGGAAATAGAAGCCACTAGGCTCTCAGGGTTGGTCTCATGGCTGGTGGTTGCTCCTACTAGGAAGCTCCAGGTTAATGTGTGCCTGTGAGGAAATGCATGAAGATGCAGTGTCCTGGGTTGCTCAGAATGAATAATAACAGCTTGAGTAATAACAGTAGTGTAGTAGTCTAGAATAGTAATACTCTAGTAATGATAGCAAAGTAATTAATTACATGTTTTTCAACACAATATATTTTATATGGGATAATGGGATTAACTGACTCATATGTTTTTTCAGTAATGAATAAATATATAAGTGTTTTCTTCTGGTATAACTTGATCAGCTTGACTGTCAAATCAAAGATTTAAAGATAAAAACCCTCACACTCAGCCTTAGTCCACAATTAAACGAGACATTAGCTGGAATGAACATCATCAGCTCTACAAGATTTGGAACTGCCTTGAACTTGAGTGAAGCCCTGGTTCTCTCAACATACTTTCCCGGATCTTGAAACTGATATTGTAAATAAACTACATAAATAAATATTTTCCACACAGTGAGATAAGTGAGCAATGCCTATAGTGTTCTAATTTTTTTTCTATACATTATCAACATGCTGTATCTGTACATCTCAACCTGACAAATGTGTCATAAAGACTTGTCACAGTAACTAAAAATATTGGGGGTTTCCTCTATCTTTAATTCACAACTCTCAAATTTTCCAAACTTTGTGAGTTTTTTGCATCCTTTTCAGACTCAACAGTTTGAAATTAAACACCAGTTTGCACACTGTGAAACAAATTTCATGACCTGTTACATGCAAAAATGATTCAAGAATACTACAGTTGAAAGTATCAAAGAAGCTGCAAATAGTTCATAATCCCTGAAACGTTGCTACGTTTAGAATCAAAAGGATCTGAAGACAATAATGCTTAAGCATTACTATACTTGCACAAAGGCAAGGTGTCAAATTTAACTACATGTTAATCCATACGCAAGGACAAACATTTGCTGTCTATGCACTTCTACTTTAACATTTAATGACATTGAGCTCAGCTAAAATTGCAAAGGCTTCTCATAAATGAAGGTATTTATCTTTGCTTTCTCCGGAAGCCAGGTGGTTGATGGCAGAACTGTTGCTCCTTCGGTCCAAAACCTTGAATTGAAGGTTCAAAATTGCTAAAGGCTCTTTGTGTATGAACTGCAAGAAAAGTAACAAAAAGTAGTAGCAAGATCCACCTGCCGTCAAGACCTCACAGAAATATCTTGACTACATGGTAAAAATCTTTGGTCTTCAGTTAGTAGGATTTTAACATTTGTAGTTGTTCTCTGCTTCTGCTGTCAGAGTAATATTTAACAGACTCTACTCAACAGAAAAGTTTGTCTTATAACAGATATTGCAGAACTTCAGAAAAGATATTCCTATTGAACATACTCAGAGAACTGAGTACAAAATCTTAAGCAAACACATCATACTGAACTAAAGTGAATCAAAAGTGAAGAAAAAAAGTAAAAATATTTCAAATGCACATTTAGAGAAAAAGTGCCCTGGCACAACCGTATTAGATAAGCTACCAGTCACAGCAATGTGAAAGATCAAGGAGTCTATGACAAATGCAAACAGCTGCAGAACTTATCTTCCCCTAAGGCTATCAATGAGAGAGAGTTTCATAACATGTTTAATTGACTGAACTTCAATATGTGTATATCACAACACATTGAGAAAATACCCACTTAACACAAAAAATAAGTGTCACTCTTTTATTAGCTTTAGAAAGGTAAAAATGTAAAACAGTCCTGCTGCTTCCCTGTGTAGACTCAGGCATTTTCAGTATAGTAGCTGTCACTACTTCATCCTGCAAGAACTGCACTTTTCCTTGCTGACATGACCAGTGACATTGGTGGGGTAAGGCTACTGTTAGGCTCATTGCAATCCTTTTCACTAGGAAAGCAGCCCTGGATTTCCTGCTGCTGGATTAAGGCTTCAGTTAGGTCCCAATTCCTCAGCTGCACACTGAGCCACTGACTTGTGGGCCCAGATGATGAGCACTCCTCCCCAGGATCTTCTGTCTCCTGTCTCTCTTCACAAGACCAGTCTTGCCAAGTAACAGATTCCATGATGTACACCTATGGACAGAGACACACCTCTGCTGACTTCTTCCTTAGCAACTGCCTCAGCCTCTCCATCCCTGAACCCAAGAGAAGGAGCTGTGAGCCTGTTTAAGCACCACTTCTTCCCTCTTTCATTCTCCAGGCATGCTGGGACACTGGCTGGCAGGAGAAGAAGCTAGAGCAGAAAAAGGGTAATATTTTGCTTTATGCTGCCAACCAGGGCCATGTCGAATTGTCTAAACACTTGTGTGACTTGACAGAGAGCACAGAATGGGCCACAGTACCCCTGACACAAGGGATCCCTTGAGTACAGCAAGGTCCTTACAGTGGCCACCATTCTTTTCCTGGCCCTGTGGGAAATATTGTGTTATACATATTTGTCAAGGCACACACTCTTATTGGACTGTTGCTTGTGGATACACTCATACAAGGGCAAGGGCAAGGGGAAAGGGGAATGTAGGAGTTCACTGCCAATGTTAAATCCACATCCAAAGGGTGAGGGGTGGAGACTCTGACAGATATATCTTTAAATGGTTGTAGACCATAACTTTTGTAACATGAAATATTACCCTAGACATCACACAAAACAATGGAGCACTAACCTCACAAGAAGACATGTAAGCATAGCACTTAGCTAGATTGAGATTAATTTAATTCCAGATAACTCTACGAACCCCCACACTGTCTCTTGTTCAAAGTGGCCAACATAATAGATAGAATCTAAGTCATGGACTGTATGAACTTAATGGATACCTTACGGTCATTTTATGAAGATTTTATAGGAGTGGACCATAGACCACTCTTGTCATAGGAAATGACAACTGTGTATGCATTGAAAGATGAAGAGGGAAGTAGCTGTTAATTGGGATGCATTTGATAGTGTGAGACCAGTGCAAGTGGTGGTATCGCTTTTGTCTGGAATTATGTTAATGGAAAGTCTGCTCAGCTCATCATTCTAACATTCTTTCTGCATCCACCAGCACTTGATCTAGAAAAGACAATGAAGAACGACCTCATTTGTGATGAAGATTGCATTTTTCCAAGTCAGCATTGTGACTCTAGCATGAGGAAAGCACAAACAGTCCTTAGTTGTATCAATCAAGACATTTTGGTGGATGTAGCACAGCATATTTTTCATGCTGTAATTATGACTACAGCCTCCTGTGAGCTCCAGAAATTATTATGCTGCTACAGCTGTGCCTATGAATCTATGTTCACTGTCTGAAAGAGACACTAGCGTGCTTTTGGTAGATGTAGAACATGGTCTTGTCTTCATACGCTCTGAACAGAGACATTGTTTTAAAAGTTTGACTCATTAAAGACAAAATAACTGCTCAATTCAAATGAGATACATGGAACAAAAGGATTCAGAATCATAATGCCATTACAAAAAAGGCAGAGAACAAGCTATTTTACATGTAAGCTGTAGTCGATTACGGGCTTCAGCAACTTTTCTCTAAAGCCTACTGATTTGTCTCTATCTGTAGAACTACATGTGGAGTATTTGCTCAGCTATGTGCAGGTCCAGCCGTGTTGCAGGTCACATCTCAGCATCTGAAGCCAGTGAGCAACTAAGGCCGTGTCTGGGCAGCCATAGGACAGGTGCATGGAGTGCCAAGTGCAGTGGCAATGTGTGAAGCAGTCTGCACCTACCTCACCTGTGCAATAAAAGGAGTGTCCTCCAGCCCACAGACCACAGCCTGGCCTGGCACCAAAGCAGCAGCACACAAGCTACAAGCTTCCCATGGCACACACTCTTCTTGGTTGTTCCTGAGTGGAACCTATTAAAAGCAACAGAGGTAATTTTCAAAGGAAACACAATTTATCAGAGAGTCATGTCACATTTTACTGGAGCACAAGGTGGGAAGGATGTGATCTGGAAATGCATGGAACATCAGTAATTTTAAGTTAAGAGCATACAGAGACACAAGGTAAGGTTGATCCATTCTCTGCTGTACATGAAGTGTTCAACGACTTCTTAAAAAGGACCAATCTGAAATGGGGGCCCCTCAGGGTCTGACTTGTTATGAAAATGCCTGTTTCTATACTGGGCTCAAGAATCCAACAGCAAACACTTATCTAAGGACCCCAGGACAGACAGTTATTTTTATGGATGCTAGTGTCATTGCTCCTTGGAGTTGGGTTTCAACAGAAAGAAGCTAGTGTTTCGCTGACTACTTAAGATGTGGACTGCTTTGAGCTCTCTGAGGAAAGAAACATTTGGCTCTACCAGCTGCACAGAGAATATGATCTGAGCCAAATATAAGAACTGAGAGATTTATACATTTGTCTCAAACATCATAAGTTCATTTTAAGAAACTCTTATCCCTGCACATAGGCACACAGTTGTACTTATTTACACCTGTATGTGCTGACATATGACTTATGATGCTGCATTATCTTCCTTCAGCCTTGATCTTACTGTTGCTGTGCAGAGCCTGGAATCTTCCTGGGAATAAATCTATTTGCAATGAAAATAGTGGCTATATTTTCCACGAAATTTTCCAAGTATGGCAATCATGATCATCCTCTTCTCTCCTGCTTCATCATATTCCCCATGCCCTTTGGTAAGTAAAGAACTTATTTGGTACCGAAGACTAAAAATGTAGATAACCTATCAGATAAAAGAGTACCTGGGAGAGATATTTCTCCACTATTTATTTTGCCTTGAGATGTGGATTTCCTTTGTCATCAGCAGAATCCATGTGCTCACTTTGTACTTCCTTGAATACTGCAGGAGTGAATTTTGATAAGTGGCATCAGTGTTATTAAGGAAGCAACAGCATGAGATGGAAAGCAAAGTGCAGGTACTACCAATAAATGGCTGCAGCCATTTCTTCGTTTCTTCAGGATTTAATAATAAACACATTACAAGCCTTAACTTAGTAATGAGGAAGTTTCCCCAAGTTTTACAATGCAAGATGTCAGTGCGGTCCATGCCTGGAGGTTCTTTGCTATACTTCTATTACAGCATCTTGTGAGTGTAGCCACAGTTTTGGTTATTTATCCCTACAGCAGCAGAATGCAAGGAAGAAAAATCCCTTTTCCTTGTTTATATCAGGAACACTATGGATGATCTGAACAGCTTTGCTTGCTGAGTTTCCATTATTTGTCTACAAAGATGCAGCTTTCTCATCAGAAGATGGCACGTTCTTTCCCTCAAAAGATACTAAACTAGCTCAATGACAGCCTGCATCGTGGAGAACACTGCATACCTTCTTATAGTCTGAGTTATCTGGTCATAAACAAACAGCAAAAACTACACACATTGATTCTGAGATGACAGATAATTCTATCTACAGGCAAAATCAAGGAAAAATCCTTCACAGGATCACAAAGAATACCCTGTCTCCACTGCAGCAGGAAGATGTACAGACTGTTATTTGCTGAGACGTGCCCAGTGATATCAGATTGATCTTTCCGCAACATGGGACAAAAAAAAAGAACAATTTTTTTCCCCATTGCTAGTCTTTTCTTTCCACACAAAATATAGACAGCAGAATAGCAAACCTCTCCATGATAGTGTGTCTGTATTGCTTTCACACCAGTTCAGCGCCAGACCTGATCTCTGGGATGGTATACACTTCAGGCCACACAGAAGGAAAGAATATCCAAGAGCTCCTTTTCTTCAGAGGAAACAACAGAGATTAAAAAGTATAACAAAATATATGTAACAGTCAGAGACAAACAGTGATACACTCGCCATTTGATTAGAAGTGTCCCTATCTATGGCTGTCTTGGAATACAGACTGAGAGGGCTAAAGGTATAAAAATTTGCCATAAGGGTGACGGGAGGAAGGTTCCTTTTCAGATAGGAGAATTTAATGAACTTGTGTGTGTATCCAGACAGATCCAAATCTGTCACCTTCACTGCTAACCTAACCTGGGGTTTCCTTTTTTCCAAAATTCTGTGCAGAGCTCATCCTAGAACGAATATCACACAAGCACAGGTACTTCCTAAAGATCTCCACCTCCATCAGTATCATAGGAACTGCTACCTTGAGCCTTTTCAATCCAAATAATCCTGACCACATGTAGTGATACAAGGGGAAACAGTTTTAAAGTAGAAGAGAGTCAGGATAGACATAAGGAAGAAATACTTCATGATGAGGCTGATGAAAGATTGGAATGTGTTACCAGAAGTGGTCACAGATGGTCTATCCCTGGACACATTCAAGGTCAGGTTTTAATGAGCCCCTTGAGCAACTCTAGTGGAAGATGTCCCTGCTTGAACTAGATGAACTTTAAAAAGTAATAGAATCACAGAGTATCAGCAATTGGAAGGGACCTCAAAAGATCATCTATTACAATCCCTCTGCCACAGCAAGGTCACTTAGACAAAGTCGCACATAAAAATAACCAGATGGGTCTTAAACTTCTCCAGAGAAGAAGACTCCACAACCCCCCTGGGCAGCCTGTTCCAGTGCTCTGTCACCCTCACCATGAAGAAGTTCCTTCTCAGGTTGATGTGGAACCTCCTAGGTTCCAGTTTATACACATTGCCCTTTGTCCAATCACTAGATGACAATAAGAAAAGTCTGGCTCCATCCTCCTGATGCCCATCCTTCACACATTTATATACATCAGTGAGGTCACCCTCAGTCTCCTTTTCTCCAAACAATAGAAACCCAGCTCCCACAGCCTTTCCTTGTCAGGAAGGTGTTCTACTTCCTTCATCATCTTCACTGCTCTACGCTGGACTTTATCCAGCAGTCCTGTGCTGTGTTATTCTTTAGCTGAGGGGCCCAGAACTGGACACAATGCCCCAGATGTGGTCTCACCAGGGCAGAGTAGAGGGAGAGAAGAACCTCTCTTGATCTGCTAACCACCCCCCTTCTGATCCACCCCAGCAAGCTGTTGGCCCTGCTTGCCACAAGAGCACACTGCTGGCTCATGGTCATCCTGCTGTCCACCAGGACCTCCAGGTCCCTTGCTCCTACACTGCTCTCCAACAGTTTGGTCCTCAACCTATACTAGTACCTGGGGTTTTTCTTGCCCACATGCAAGACTCTACACTTACTCTTGTTATATTTCATTACATTTCTCTCTGCCCAGCTCTCCACTCTGTCCAGGTCTTGCTGAATGGCAGCTGGTGAAGGCATGCTGACTGTCTCTAATGACACTCCTGTCCTTGCTGTGCCTAGAGAGAGTCAAGGATAAATTATTCTATCACCTTTTCTGGGATGGAGGAAAGACCAGTGTATAGACTGGAGGCTGACCAGTCTATAGTTACTGGGGTCCTCTTTCTTTCTCTTTTTGAAGATTGGAGCAACTTTTGCTATCCTTCAGTCCCCTGGCACCTCTCCTGATTCCCATAACTTAGAAAAGATGATGGAGAATGGCCTGTAAATGACTTTCACCATTTCCCTTAGTACTCACAGTTGCATACCATCAGGGCCCATGGATTTACATACATCCAGTTTGTTCAACCTACCCCTAATTCCTCATCAACCAAGGCAAACTCCTCTCTTGTCTCAAATTCCTCTGGGGCCTCAGCAGTCCGGAGTTTGATATCAGGACAGCTCACAAAAGTATAGGCAGAATCAAAGAAGGTATTCAGTATCTCTGCATTCTCTGTATCCTCTGTCTTCAGAGCACCCACCTTACTCAGCAGGGGGGCCTACGTTGCATCTAGGACTAGTTTTACCTGCAATGTATTTGAAGAAGCCCTTTCTGTTGCCCTTGATGTATTTTGTAAGGTTAATTCTAAGGAGGCCTTGGCTTTCCTAGTTGAATCCCTCCATCCTCTGACTAGTACCTTATAATCATCCCAAGTGGCCATCTCTTTCTTCCACGACCTATAGATTTTCTTCTTCTTCTTGAGTTTACCCAGCAACTCCCTGTTTAACCACACAGGTCTTCTGACTCCCTTCCTTGACTTTCTACCTGTTGGAATGCTCTAATCTTGAGCTTCAAAGAAGTGGTCTTTGCATGTTAACCAGCTATCTTGGGCCCCTTTACCTCCCAATACCCTGCCCCATGTGATTTTCCCTAGCAACTACTTGAAAAAGCCAAAGTTTGCCCTACTGAAATCCAGGGTTGCGATTCTGCTAGCTATTCTGTTCCTGACACAGGAGGTTCCCGCACTCCACCATCAGATGGTAGAGTGTTCCTGCATTACACCATCTCACTGTCACTGCAAACAAGGCTGCCCTCAATCTTCACTGCTTCAGATAGATGAGGCAGGCAAGGGGGATGCTCGCCTTCTGCCAAGGTCTTGTACTTGCCTGCACACACTCCTTTCTGCTTGGATTTCTGTCCTCCATCTGAGAAGTGTGTCCCTTGATTCTGATTGTTATTTGGCTGTTGCCCAGACTGCAGAGCCTGGCTCCATCAGTCTATCTATATTTCAGCCTTCCTAATGCTCCTGAACCTTTTTACTTCAGCCTGTAGCTTTTCAACCTCATCTTGCAGCTGTGCTGCTGAATTAAGCAGATAATCTACCTACTCACACAGTACACAGCCTTGGAAAAGTGAAAGACTCTTGCATTACCTGCAGCCTGTCACCTGCACAGCCTCATCTCGCAAGGGGGGCTGCTGTTTCAACCAAAACTATTCTTTGATTCTGTGACTCTAGGACAAGCGGTAATGGGATCCAAGATGTGATAGGATAAGTTTAGATTGACAGAATCACATGGCTGGAGCATAGAAAGTGGCACCGTAACATAAGGAAAAAATGTTTTACATTGACAGTGAGAGAGCACCAGCACAGGCTGCCCAGAGAGGTGGTAAAGTCTCATCTGGAGATGTTCAAAACCCCTCCAACATGTGTTCCTGTTCAGTCTTCCCTAACCAATCCTGGTCTAGCATGGGGGTTGGAGACCTAATAATATTCAGAAGTCTCCTTCAACCTACCATTCTGTGCTTCTGTGAAGGGGGTTGCACCATATAATTGCCACAATACTGACTTGTTTGGTATTCTGAGATTCTGCACAGCATGTAGAATGGAATGAAGAATTCTATATGGAACATAAATATCATAAAAGACTCAGAAGTTAGGAACAGGTGTAAAAGTAAAAAGTTCAGAAGGAATATTAAAATAACAATACTGATAGCCCCTTTCATCCTCAAAACAACAAAGGACACAGGCAAAAAGTAAGAAGTTATCTTTTGCTGGGTGGATAGAATGTTTTTACCATTATAACACAATAATTTTCCAAAAGGAAATATTGTACTTTATTTGTGCAAAGGAAAAGGGTTCATTCATGATTATCCAGACATTGCTTCATGCTGACATCTAGGAATCTCTGTTATTAAGAAGACATAGTGCTTGAAAAATTAATTAAGTTTTTGCCTGACATCTTTCATTGCTCCTGTAATTCAAAATAACTCTTAAATAGGAAAAAGTTATTTCTGCATTTGCACATGTACATTTGCACATATACTTGAGGGAATGGTTTAAAAATGTGTCTGACTTTTGCTTAATAACTCTGATTCTATTCAAGAAGGCATTTTTGCCCTCCCAAATCCTATCTGTTTTGTAGGACACTTCTCCCTTGTTCTTTGACTGATTTAATTTCCAACAACCTTCACATCTGTCAACACTGACTGGTTAATTAGTGTGTTTAAAATAGATGAGAAATTTTAAGGTTCATGTCTTACAAGCCAGTCAGACTTTGGAACTTTCCAAACATGCATGTCACTCACCAGTTACCTTAGACACTGCCAAAATACCTTAGTGATGGTTGTTGCAGTTCTACCAGTCCAGCTAAGGCCAGCTAAAGGTCAGCTTCATCATAGTGTTAAGCTTGAACATAGAAGAACATGGCACAAACAGTGACTCTCATCCTCTGCTGTTGTCTCACCCTCAACATTACAAACAGAGGAAGATGGCAACAGCCTAAATTCTCTTAACTGCAACATTTAACTGCTTTCTCTATAGCACTTGTTAAACTTATTGGCTAAAAAAGTGCCAACTGGAATTGTTCCTAGATGTTTCAGCACTATATGTTTCAGTGTTCATGCAGAAGCAACCTCAGTCTGGAGGGACATGTATCTTTTTGGTCTCAAAAGTAAACAGAGTGTGATTTAAAAGTCTCTTTCTGTTTCCAGGATGTATGATTAAAAGTATGGTGCAGGAATGCCTAGTGATCACTCCACATGCTAAGATAGTGAAACAGCTTTAATGTGGGCTCTCATTAGCCTGAGTGACCATCAAATAACAAACTATGACAAAGCTGTAATCATTAGGATATTTACCATTTCATGAAACGCAGTATTCAGCTTTGAAGATTTGGAGACCAGAAGATCAGCAGACAAGAGGACATAGTTAGCAGACATGGGTCTGTTTTCTGCTATGACTGCTTACAGATATTGTAAGGGAGACCTAAACCCCAAGGCTGTCAAGGAAATTTGCAGCTGCAGTACGATGTCTGATTCTGTATGAACTGCTTTGACAGTTAACTTGTCCCATTTTATTTGTGACAAAATCAGGAGTGTTATAGGGCATAAAAGAAAATAATTTTGAGGTACTTACTGTAGGATCTCTGAAAAAAGATGGAGTGTTAAGTTTTTGCGCAGACTGAAGAAAGATTAATGAGGTGGCTCTGACAAATCAGCATCTCATATATAAAATAGTCTTTTTTATGTCTCTGGACAAAACAGAATACTTATTTATGCAGGGCTAAGACTATTAACAAATCATATTGCAAAGACAATTTTCAGGAAATTAGTCTACTAACTCTCTACTGACATGAGAAAATTACTTGAGCTTAATTTCTGGAAATTAAGCAATTCTTTCTGAAAAAACCCAGATAAGTTTAGGAGCTCAGTCAGCCGAGTGTAGACTACTTATTCGTATTACTTGTCATATGCACCGACTTAATTCAGCCTACCATTTTCTTGATAAAAAGACATCTGGAACAAAATCTGCATCTTGAGCCAATGGGTGAACTTAATTAAAATAAACAAAAAACCCAGCAATTTTTGTGTGATCTGTAATTTGCAAAGATTGTTGTCAGCCATGCTATCAGAATTAAAGGAAAGATCAGTATGGCTTGTAAACCATCAGTGTATGTGGTATAATGTAGGAAGTGCAGCCTCATTGCACTGTTCCCTGTGTAAATGGAGAACTCACAGGAATGCTGGCAGATGATAAGCAGAAATGCCAGAACACTAATCCTTCATAGCTTATCTTCTCATTGCTATACTTCAACTGACATGTTGCTCTGTGAAAGGAACCTGAAGATGGTAAGGAAACACTTTTTTTTAAGATTTAATAATATTGAAACAGATTAAATTAATAACAGATAATACCTTCTATATCCCCCATGGAGCTCATCTGTTAAATACAGAGCTAAACATTCTGTGTTACCCTCTAAGAATCTATCTGAATATACCTGATAAAGACTTGGTCTGCTGGGGTGGGTGGAGATGGAATTTTAAGCAGATTTCACAAGATAACTCAATAATTACCACTACTAATGTGAATTGTGGAGTAATTCTCTATGAAGAAAGGCAGTTGGACCAGTAACTTGTGTACTAATTTAAAATAAAACACCTAGGGCTAAATGCAAATGTAAATCTCCTGAGAGCATTTCAGATGAAGACTAGTTTGTGCTATATGGTTCATAGGAGGCAGCAGCAGAGATGCCCATCTTTTTTCCTTGCCTTCAAGAACAAAACTTGCAGTGCACTGTGCATTTGTAATTAGCCATACTGCATAAAACTGAAAGCAAATATTCTTTATCTCCACACAGGGAATCTGGAAAATGGATTTTCATGCTTGTGAAGTCTCTTTCCATCCGTAACTCTTACACATATAGACTAAAGCAAGTTGGTCCATTGGAAAGGTCCTGAAACAGTCAACTGAGTGTGGAAAGGTAGGTAAATGTGCAAAATGGGCAGTACTGAATGTGCAGTCAAGGTGAACAATACACACATCTCCCATTTCCACACCAAATACTAAGTAACCTTAGGTGACATTCAGACTGTCACTTTCTTCACACATATAAGCAGCTGAGTGACTCCACTTAAAGAACAGATCAGTGAAATAAAAAGACTTAGAAGCTTCTGAGTAAAGGGCAGAAAGCAGAGAGACAACAGATGGCAAAAAGAGTCGAAGAAGGACAGGGCGGATGGAAGGGAAATTAGTGATGCTAGCATGATGCTACTATTAAGATGCAAGTGCCTGAGAGAAGAAAGATGTTAAGTGGCATGTTCCTTAGCTGACTTTCTGCCTGCCGCAGAACTGAATAGGTTTTACAAGGCAGGAGGATTATCATAATTCTAATGTGTGACTCTTGGACAACAGAAATAGAAAGTACAACTAAACCTTGCTTTGCCTGAACTTTGTGTGACTATTTCCTATCCGTCTTAAGCTATAAAGACTGTTTCACTCAATCACTGCTTTACCAAGCATGCAGGCATAACATTTGCCTTCTGCATTCATGCTGTCAACACCTCCGGCCCCTTCAGGGATTTCTCTAGGTAGTCCGTGTCCTCTTGGAACAGGGCGACCTCTAGGGGCCTCCGGGCAGAGCTGTCATGGAATGAGCACGCCCGTGTTCTGCACTACACTTAGCTTTGCACATTTGCAAAATCTTTGACTTTGCCCATTAGTGCTCCCAGTCTGAGGTCTTTATGTATACTGCATCACACATTCCCAACTGTATTACTGTGTCTTCCAAAGGCTACCAGGTGAGTAGAACAACACACCTTAGCAAACTCTTTCACTAGAAAGACAGGATGTTTTTCAGCTAGTAGTTTCCTTTAGGGTTCAAATAACCTTGTAAATCATCAAGAAGTGATAAATTTGGTTTGTCAGAATTCACTGAGTGAAAATTTCTTTCTGCACAACAGGCATATTTCTGGTTAATGTTATTCTGTCAGTGAAACAGTGCTTATTTACTTTGGAGTCATGTCACTGATGTCCAGATTATTATAGCTCAAATGTATTTGCAATACCTGCAGCTCCACTAGAGTACACTAACTGTGGCTACTTTAACTTCTCAGCAATGTTCCTTCATGGTAGTTATGGACCAATGATTTTTTTCAGGGTCACTGACCTTCTGATTACTTATCAGCAAAGGAGGTTCCACCTCAACACAAGGGGGAATTTCTTTACTGTGAGGGTCACAGAGCACTGGAACAGGCTCCCCAGGGAGGTCGTGGAGTCTCCTTCTCTGGGGACTTTCAAGGCCCGCCTGGATGTGTTCCTCTGTGATCTGTGTTAGATAGTTTTGTCCTGCTCCGGCAGGGGGGTTGGACTCGATGATCTCTTGGGTCCCTTCCAACCCCTAACATCCTATGATCCTATGTTTGTTATTTGACCTTTTTCTGGATCTGTGTAGCCTTATCATAGAATCATAATGTCTGGAAAGGATGGCATGTTCAGGCTGAGTTGTTAAAAAACATCACCACTGTAAATATTAATCATCTTAATCACTAATGTAATTTAAAATATTACTTTTTTTAAGTCTATTTTAATTATAGTGTGCTCATCTTCATTTCAAAGAAATAATCAGATCAAACATGTAAAGTCTGTGAAATTTCACAGCAAATTAATGTCATGGCTCTGTGGATGAATGCTCTGCACTCTGCTTAATGGATTCTACCATTCTGATCACTAAACAAATGGAAAGCACATAGTAAATAATGTAGTAAATAATGTTTTTCTGTTCACCCTGATTTTTCACTCTGTATTTATATATGTCATGAGTCAAATGGGGCCAATCCTGGCTCTTTATGTTAACTTAATTCACCAAGACCTAATGACCACCTGAGGATGCCCATGGGAAAATTTTGACTGTGCACAGTCTTCTAGCCCTGGAGTCCTGGTCTCTAACAGGATAACGCTGGGACAGACAGAGGGGATCCATAGAGCCAAGGGTATGAAGCACAGTTCACCAAACATGGCCACTATCTGTTATTGGCCCTCCTGTAATCAGAGGGCAACAGTATAAGACAGTAAGGGGAAGGAGATGATCTTAGGGCATTGCAGCTGGAGGAGAACAGGTGGGAGATGTAAGAGCGCTGTCATGAGACCTCTACAGAAAAGCTTAGGTGATTTCCTCCTAGGTGTGATGGGGAGCTTACAATGTGAGCTGTTGAATTTTACTTTATTGACAAAGAGTGTCTGATAGGAAATACTTCCATTTATGCTGCTGCTCAGGTGCTCCAGAGATTCCCTGATAGTCTCCTGCCATTCACATGGGATAGAAGCTCTATTTGAGCCAAATAATTGCATCTGTTTTTAAACTTTTATCTGGAAGGTGTTTCATTGCAGCCATTGTGGACTAAAAAGTTTTTTTCAGGACTTTGGCACTAGTACTGATCAGATGACAGACAGCTTAACTCTAAACATAGTGCATAAGAGCAAAGCAACCCCTGACTTCCACACACAGCAGATAATCACAAGTCAAAAAACAGATAACATTTTAGTTTCTCACCAATGTTCTAAATGTGTCCAAGTAATCTCTTGGGACCTCAGTAAAGCTGCACTGTAATTCAAACACAGAGCAATATGTACGGCGAGAACAATCTATCTAAACACAGCTTTGGGAAGAGCACACCTTGACCAAGGTGATGACCAGTTCAGATTGAAACTTACAGGAAATTACAGGAAACCTGAAAAAGAAAAGAGTGATGTGAGTTTAATATTCGAAAGAACATCATAATTTTCAAGTAAGACAGATAATATATTTCAGGTATTCCTAAAATACAGTACATATTTTCATTATTTTATTCAACATTTATCTTCCAAATGTATCATTTTCCTTATTCACATAATATCCAGTCCAACCCCCTGAAATGTGAATTGTTATCTACTACATAAACTTTCTAGGCCTGGAACAATAGCAACCAAACACCAGTAGAGACACAAAAAATTGCCAAGAAACCTTTCAAAATACAAAAATGTCATTTTTTTTTCAATGTTAACTTGTGATGTCTTGCAATCCTTGCTTCCTTTCCGTCTGATTGACAGGAATAGACCATGCATTTGTCTCTCAAAAGTAATGTAATTCTCTTCCTTAAGTTTCCACCTGAAATTCTGAGGTATTTTCTCCAATATCACAGAACTACTTTTAATTTGACGCCATTTCACCCTGCCGAATTGATCTGATGTCACTCACCCACAAGCTCTCAGGCCCTTCACAAAGTGTGTAGTATGCTAACCAGTCAAGGTAACCACAATAGATAGTTAAGGTAATTACTGTGTGGTTACATGACAGCTCATACAGCAGCAATATGGTGCATTTCCTGCTTTAAAAGTTACAGATACCCCCAAATGGGATGTCAAAGAGCACTTTATTGGACACTATGTATTTTATTCCAGAAATTCTCTGTCCTTAAGGGCTGAAGTCTCTGGCAGGATCATGCTGGGACAGTCCGTTACCATATCAGTAGTTGTGTCATGAAGAAAATGTCACAGACTCCTCCTTGGCAAGGGGATCCATAGAGGACTTGTGTGCCTGAAGCTTCTGCTGCACAGAGAATCCCAGAATGAACAGCCCTCTTTCGGACAGGGACACTGTCTTTGGAGGTAAGGGTTGTTCAGCCTCGTCCTCACCTGAAATCTGCATTTGTGCCGTAATGCAATCACCATTAATTGCATGGGAAGTCTTTGAGCATGTCTTCATTAATGTTTAGTGTCACATGGGAAAGTGTTATTGAAGCAAATCTCCTGGCTGTCCCACACCTTGCCGACATGACAGGTATGCTTCAGGGGCACATCTAATGTGGCCTCACCTCAGACAGCCATTCAGACCTTGGAACTCCCACTCTTTGCCCCTGAAACTCATTAGGTCTAAGTGCTAGAAGCTCTGCACTTGGTGTCCTGTCTTCCTGTCCTGACACTCTACCCCCTGAGGAAGAGACAGCCTGTGCTTCAAGAAAATACTAGTGACTGACCAGTCTCTCACAGCAGCCCTGTCTTCCAGGCAAATGGTCCTACAGGCATATCACAAAGACGAAGCCAACTTGCAACTGCTGTCAGCCCAGCCCCAGCAGCTGAGGAAACCCCTGAAGAAATCTCATGACAGGAGAGGCAGAGCAGGGCAATGAGGAATTTTATTTCCCACTGTAGCCATGCTCTGCTTCTCTGAACAAGAGTCTAGGTGGGCTTTGCCTAGGTTTGCAAAGACATGTTCACATCTACTTCATGGAGAAGTTATGATTACTTGTGTGTTTTGAGATCACATAAGGGTAGGCTATGGGAATGACTCATCTATGCTTTAGGTTGCAAAGGGCTTTCTCTGTCATCCTTGCTGGTCTAAGAGTCTAGGAGGTGCTCACCTGTGGATACTGGATCTCATTAAGGTTTTAGTTCTATGAAGATGATTGAGGGTGATCCAGAACTCTGGGTGTTCTTTGTAACCTGCACTATAAAGTCCAGCCAGATAAGAGCTTTCAAGAGTGCTGCTGCAATCACTTTCCTTAGGCTGCTCTACCATCTGTGTGGTGGAGTTGGCAAGGCAACAGTTTCTTGGCCTCTCCATAGTCATACACTTCCAAAAACCTGTGCGGTGCCCTTCAGGGATCTTCTGGCCAAAGTATCATGGGATGAAACCCTTGAGGAAAGAGGGGCCAAGGACAGCTGGTTAGTATTCAAGGATCACCTCCTCTGGGTCCAGGAGCAAAGTATACCAACAAAGAGGAAAGCAGGGAAGAATGTAAGAGGTCTGTCTAGCTGAGCAAGGTGCTCCAGGACATGCTGTCACACAAAAAGAANGTTTCTAAACCCCTCTCTATTATATTCCAAAAGTCATGGGGGTCTGGTGAAGTCCCCACTGACTGGAAAAGGGGAAACATAATTCCTATTTTCAAAAGGGTAGGAAGGAGGAGCCAGGGAACCACAGGCCAGTCAGTCTCACATCTGTGCCTGATAAGATCATGGAGCAGATACTTCTGGAGGCACTACTGAGACAGGAGAACAGTGA
>VXBP01000966.1:10394-75541 GCA_013400115.1 Rhinopomastus cyanomelas | reverse complement strand
ACGGCTGATTCGGGGGGCCTCGGCTGGCTCAGGGGGGCCGCGGCTGGCTCGGGGGGGCCGCGGCTGGCTTGGGTGGGCCGCGGTCCTCACCCCCCTCGGAGCCACAGTCCTCACCCCCCCAGCACCACCCGTTCCCGGGCCAGTGGGGGGGCACACCTTTCAGGGCCACAGCCCGCGAAAAAAGAGGTGCGAAAAGAGAACGAACAAAGACCCTGCCCCGGTTTTTATAGGCTCCCCCAGCCCGCCTTTCAGGGGCAGGTCACAGGACAGACGCTTCTGAGGGGGGGATCCTGTGACCTGTGCAACCGGAGTAGGTCCCTCAGAACACAACAAAACTTTTCTTCCTCATGAAAGCACTTCTACAGGTTCTAGCAGTTCTCAAACTGCAACAATCATGCAAAATGGCATTCAAGATTATTTGCTCAAATGGCCTTCCCCATCACTGTCAGACCCCCAGGTCTGTAGTTCTATGGATTGTCCTTCCAACCATTCCTGCAGATGAATTTGCTATTCTGCAATTTACCAATACTTTTTTTGGATAGCTGAGAGTGCTAATAGTTGTTGGACAACGGTTTAATGAACACATCTGGCAGCTACTTCAGCATCCCACAAGTAGTAAACAATGGTCATTTTCAGACTTACAATTGAACTTTTGAAAAAAAGGTATAGTTTTGTAACTTAAGGACTTCTAAAATAGCAAACAGCTATGCACCTTGTCTGCAATGATAAAGGTGGATAATATAGCAATGTGAGTTGAACGTTGACCTTACTTCCAATCAGCTGAGCATAAAGGAAATACATAATCTCCTGACAACACACAGTAAGTCTACAGCACACAGTTTATTAATGCCAAAAGTTAGAGAATGTTTTAAAGACCTTCCAAATACGAGTTTTCCTTCTGATGTGAACTTCTAGCTAAATATTTATTTTACCTTAAAAAATTTAGGTTGGAATTAGTGATCATCTCATACCTTGGTGTAAGTACAATATTTTATTCTGTGTATATTCTGAGAAGCCACTGTGAAAGGAAGTAGTTGCCCTTGGCTCAGCTGGAGAAAACAGAGACAATTCTATGACAGTATCATAGGCTTCCATGGGTTTATTTTAAACTGTTACATCTTCAGGATACTGGTTCCATTAGAACTAGTTCAGTATCCACCTGCATCTTCTTTAAACAAACTGTTAAGGCCTGGATTTATGGGGGAGCTTAGGAGCTTGCAATTCCCAGCAAATAAAATAGAGGATAGGTTTTTCTGAACTCTCTTCTCACTGGTAGAGTGAAGGATTCCAAAATACTGCTGAAATGCTGCCACAGAGTTTAAACAAAAGGAAATAATGTATACTTGAAACTGGAATTTCAAAACTGCAGATGTCTTCCTGTGCAGACAAAAATTGGAACGAATTAGGCAAAAACTTGTTAAAAGAAATGAAAGCTAAAGGGCTTTACATGTAATTTACCACCTACTCTGAGAGAAGAGGTAATCACAGAATCAAAGAATCAGTCTGGTTGGAAAGGACCCCTGGGATCATCGAGACCAATCATCTACACTACAAGTTCACTCCTAAACCACATCCCTCAACACCTCATCCAAGCGATCTTTAAACACATCCAGGGACGGTGATTCAAACACCACCCTGGGAAGCCCACTCCAGTGCCTGACCACCCTTTCTGAGAAAAAATTCTTCCTAATATCAAGTCTTAATCTATCCTGTTGTAACTTGAACCCATTCCCTCTTATTCTATCACTAAATGATTGTGAGAAGAGACCAGCACCAACCTGTCCACAATGTCCTTTCAGGTAGTTGTAGAGTGATGAGGTCTCCTCTCAGCCTCCTCTTCCTCAAACTAAACAGCCCAAACTCTTTCAATCTCTCCTTATAAGACTAATTCTCCAGGCCCTTCAACAGCTTTGTCACCCTTCTCTGCCTTTGCTCCAGCACTTCAATGTGGCTGTTGTACTGAGGTGTCCAAAACTGGACCCAGTACTCAAGGTGTATCCTCACAAGTGCTGAGTACAGGGGGACAATCACCTCCATACTCCTGCTGGACACAAAGTTTCTAATCTAGGCCAGGGTGCCACTGGCCTTCTTGGCCACCTGGGCACACAGCTGGCTCATATTCGTCTTCCCGTCTATTAGAATCCCCAGGTTACTCTCTGCCAGACTGTTCTCCAGCCACATATCACCAAGACTGTAGTACTGCGGGGGGTTGTTGTGGCCCATGTGCAGGACCTGGCACTTGGCCTTACTGAAGCTCATGCCTTTAACATTGACCCATTACTCCAATCTATCCAAGTCTCTTTGAAGAGTCTCTCTATTCTCTTGCAGATGAACACTCCCACCTAACTTGGTGTCATCTGTAAACTTACTAATGATACACTCTGTATCCCTGTGGAGATCATCAATAAAGATGTTAAACAGAGATGGTCCCAAATAAATTTCATAGAGTCATAGAATGGATTGAGTTAGAAGACGCTTAAAAGCCATCTAGTTCCAACCCCTTTCCCACAGTCAGGGACAACTACAACTAGATCAGGTAGCCTAACACCCTGTCCAGGACGGTCCTGGGAAGACAGTCACAACTTCTCTAGACAACTCATTCCAGTGTCTTATCACCCTCACAGTGAGGAACTCCTTCCTTGCACCTAATCTAAATCTGTTCTGTTTCAGTTTAAAGCTATTATCCCTCATCATATCACTACAAGCCTTGTAAAAAATTTCTCCTCAGATTTCTTGTAGTATCCTTCAGATACTGAGGGCCCCAAAGAGGTCCTCTTTGGAGTCTTCTCTTGTCTGCGCTGAACAATCTCAAGTCTGAGAGTTTCTTTGTAGAAGAGGTACTTTATCCCATTCTTTATGCATCAAGTGGTCCATTCATTGGGTCTTTGTTTCTCCAATTTAGAAACAAGTATATCAGGCAGGGCAGTACTGAACACTGCTCAAGTCCAGGTAGATGGAATCAGTTTCTCTTTCCTTATCACTAATGCTATTAACACCATCATAAAAGGCAAAAAATATTGTCACACATGCTTTTACCTTGGTGAAGCCATGCTGATAGCCAGCAACCACCCCCTCACTTTCCATGTCTTTTAGAAGCGCCTACTGCTCCAAGATCTTTCCAGGAACAGAGGTGAGACTGACTGGCCTGTAGTTCTTCAATTCTTCCTTTTTTCCCTTTTTGAAAATTTGAGTTACAGTTCTACTTTTCCCTATGGCAGAATTGCCATAACCTTTCAAATATGATGGAATTAGGCTTAACAACTTATTGTGTCCAAAGAACATCTGTGATGCTAGTGAAGGGCCTGGAGGATAGATCTAATAAGAACTGTAAGGGAACCAGGATTGTTGAGGCTCTTCCTCTGTCGGTCCTTCCTAAAGAACTTGTACCCATCTAAATCCTCATTCCAGTTATAGGAGCCATCCCACCATATCTTAGCGATGCTAATAACTTCATAGCTCTGTAGACATGTGCACATCTGCAAGTCCTCTTGATTGTTTCCCTTGCTTTGTACATTTACACAGAGATATTTAAGTTGAGCGCCCATTGAAACTTGCTGGCTGTTTTCTTATTCCATGAGATCCTTCTCCACTCCCAGGGTATCTGGTATTGGCATTGGCCTTAAAGTGTAGTGGATTGAAGATCCCCCCAATCGTCAATCCTAGTTTAAAGACTTCTTTTCCAAATTGACAACTTAGTGACCAAAGATACTCTACCTTTCTCTGAGATATGAAATGCATCAGCACCCAGGAGACCAAGTTTGTCAAAGTACGTAAGTCCTGTGATCTAGGCAGCCAAAGCCCTGACTGTGATACCACTTCTGTAGCGATTCACTGATTTTTCTCAACTCGTTTGGCTCTTTCAAGCCCCTTTCCTTTGACCAAGAGGGCTGAGGAAAAGACTGTGCAATCCTGAGTCTTACACAACTTCTCCCATGCTGACTGATCCATGATTTTTTGTTAAAATATGTTTCCTTGGCAGTGTCTCAAATGCCACAATTCAGTTTCTCCATAGCTATATTGGAGGCCTGTGGGCACTTCTCAGAAGTCAGTTACTGAGCTCACTGACAGTTGGCAGCAGTTCCAGGAGCCACAACAGCAAACTGGATTGGATACATCCCTGAAAGACCAATGGAAAATAATCAACAGATCCTTACTTTACATCAGGCAGCAAAATCTCATCTTCATTTCAATGCAGCTATGTTTGATCTCTGTGAGATGGGCGGGAAGAAATTTTTATACCTGCTACATTGCCTAACATAGCTTCAACTAGAAATACTAAGAATACAATATAATATAATGGAAATAATTAATAAAATATTAAGAAATTCACATTTAGTGTCATATACTTTCCTGCTTATGTGCACTGCCTTTCCCACAGTCTGTCACTGCTTATATGAAAGCCAGAAATATTGAATGGTACTTTTAGTAATCAAAGGTTCTGTTTTTATATTTTACTTTGAAGACAAGTGTCTTACAAGCTATAGGTAACAAAGATTGACTATGAAAATACAGCAAACATGTACATTGTAAATACAACATGGTAGAATTGTTGGATTGCCCTTAGCACTTTTAGAAAAATCACTGCTGTGTAATTTCTTTCATTTTCTCTGTAGTTCTTTGCCAGAGAAATGATGAGAATATGTCTTCATCTATATCCTCACTGCTGCAAATAGGAAATCTGTGGATATGTCCATATTTGATCAGCTGAATAACCAAATCTCACACCATGCAGGAGAAAGTCTATGAAAGAGGCTGGACTAATTTCCAAAGATCAAGCACTGTTCCTGTTTGACTTTTATTAGCTATGAACTATTAACCATCAATTGTGAACTAACATCATCAGTAGTTTATGTGAATTATAACTTTTCTGTAATTCTGCTGTGGTTCTCAGATGTAACTGGAACCCTAATTTGCAAACATCTAATCACTTTGGGCTGTTAAAGTAAGTTTATTTAATCACTATTAGTTTGCAGCTTAACCTGTTGGCATAAGTGCTCTAGAGTTTTCTCTGAAATGTAATAGCAAGATCTGGATTAAAAGTGATTGAACGTTATGGTCTCTATCCCTGCAGAATGGCTGTTTGATTTGAGATCCCTGAAAACAGTGCTGCTGTCCTTTATATTCAAGATTTGCTCACTTTTTTTTTTCTTTTTGGATAGATGTATCCCATGAGATTCATAGAATCATAGAATAATTAGGGATTGGAAGGGACCTCTAAAGATCATCTAGTCCAATCCCCCTGACACAGCAGGATCACCTAGACCAAGTCACACAGGAACACATCCAGGTAGGTCTTAAATATCTCCAGTGAAGGAAACTCCACAATCACCCTGGGCAGCCTGTTCCACTGCTTCATCACCCTCACTGGGAAGAAGTTCCTTCTCATATTTACATGGAACCTCCTGTGTTCCAGCTCACACCCATTGCCCTTCATCCTATCACTAGATGACATTGAGAAGAGCCTGGCTGCATCCTCCTGACACCCACCCCTCAAATATTTATAGACATTAATAAGGTCACCCCACAGTGTCCTCCAAGCTAAAGAGACACAGGTCTCTCAGTCTCTCGTCATAAGGGAGGTGCTCCACTTCTTTCATCATCCTTGTTGCTCTACGCTGAGCTGCCTCCAGCAGCTAAACATCCCTCTTGAACAGAGGGACCCAGAACTGCACACAATACTCCAGATGTCGTCATTCTTTAAAGGCTTGCCATTAATTTTTTCACTTACTCACAGAAGGCATCTGAAAACATCTTAACTATTTTTAACCAGAAAAGAAATTCCTTTTCCCTTCCCTTACTTCCTCACTAAAAAGATTCTCCTCCACAAAATAGTGAGTCTTGTCTTCACTTTGAAAAGTTAAATAAATCATAAAACAGTAAACTGAACCCAGTTAAATTAAACTGATTTGAGACAGAAGTAAGAGAAAGTATGCTCTTTCTAGAACTTTTTTACATAGGTCAGAGTTACTTACAGCAGTATGAAAACTGATTAAGGAAAATGGGTTACTTGAAAAATGTGCTTTTAAAAGGACACTTTAGAAGCACTTGTGGAAAGCTTTATGTAATTTAATGGGGGTGGCACTGGATTGGCTATGCAAAAATTACTTTTTGAACTCGTTAAACTAAATATCCTGCATAATCTTTTCTATGTTGATTTTAAAGTATCCTGTTGTCAGCACAGCAATCTTTTATCTTTTCCTGCCATGTTGACAGCCTAAAAACATGGAAGATTTAAGTCATTGCCTTTCTGTTATCTTTTCTAAGATTTGTATTTAGGAAGCACGGAGAATGTATACATGTCAATTTTAATTTCTAGTAATTTCTTTATTTTCTATTAGTATCACTCACTATTTACTTTCCTCATTTTAATTAACTCTCTTTTGAAATAGTTCAGAACTCTCCTTTTAACAGACATGTTAAAGCACCCTAGAGAAAATCACTCAATAGGGCTTGTAAGGGTCAATGTCCACATAGATAGCTGTGTGGTGCTTTTATCTATACATTCAAGAAACTGAGTGTATAAGGAGAAGAAGAAATAATAGCTTATCAATATAGTAAATGCACAGGGAATTTTCATCTCATTTGAGGTTCCTGTCTAATGAATTATAAAAGGCACATGTGCTTGGCTGAATCTCAGCGTTTGTGCTGAACCTTGGCTTTGGAGGTTTTCTGGAAGGTGTAGCTGTGGGAACCTCACCTTGGCCAGTGCCATGTGGCATCTTTGCTTCATGCAAATGAAGGTAAATTTTACTGTTAATTTTACTCTGAATGGTTTCAAGATGAAGGTTTTTCTCATACTAAGTAGTTAATTAAAATGTAAATTCTTGTGCATTTATATATATGTGTATATGTATATATACAAGAAATGCCATTGACATGATAGTAAAAACAGAGTGAGATAAAATTCCATTGCACAGCTATGTTGCTGCTGCTCTCATTCCCTTCATTATGTATTTGCTATATTGTTTTTTCATCCTTGTTATTTTCCATGTTTCACAATCTATCTAGCTATCACTGTTATACCCACAGGTGTTATTACTGCTCCTTTTCAACAGCTTAATACAGCAGAACATCACCATTTTCACTATTGAACCATCTGACTCTGCACTTTCAATTGGTAATTCATTGAGTTCTCTGAAAGCCACTTCAGAGATTACCATTTCAGGAAAGGAAAATGGGAGGCTTTTTCATGAACCTGAACTGTTCAGATGGAGACAAAATAAGGAAATGATTTACAGTCCCATACAGTGCTCCATCCATATGTGTACTCATGACGTGAGGAAAGCAGTGTGAATGCTGTCTCATCCTCTAAGCACACAGCTGCTGCATTCAAAGGCATTTCACAGGTGGCTCAGACTTTTTCAGGTTTTGGTTCCTACTGAGGGTGTTAAACTTTCTTTGCCTTTTTTTTTCCCTTTTAACAGGAAGTAGAACCTGAAAGGACCTGAAAACATTCTTTGAAATGCTGCATATATAGCAGCTGTGAACTGGAGCTTGGACAGAGGAAGGCGGAACTGGAGATTATGGAAGGAATATTTTCATACTGCACACAAGCTACAATATTTAATGTATATTCTTATTAGAAAAGCTCCAGAAACTATTACAACATTACGTTTCGTCTGTGAGCTCAAGGACATGTAAAGAAGAACAAACCCTCCAACTATCTTTCTTGCACTTAAGCAAGAAAATGCAAACAGCTCTGTGAAGACCTGAACATCTTCACAGCCAAACTGAGGCAGTGTGGTCTAGATCTTCGGGTAGTGAGGTGGATCGTAAACTGGCTGCAGGGTAGAAGTCAGAGAGAAGTGGTCAATGGGACAGGGCCTAGTTGGAAGCCTGTATCTATTGGAGTGGCCCAGAGATCGGTGCTGGGACCAGTCCTGTTCAATCTATTCATTGATGACTTAGATGAGGGATTGGCATGCACTGTCAGCAAGTTTGCTGACAACACAAAGCTTGGTGGTGTCGCTGACACCCCTGCAGACTGTGCTGCCATTCAGTGAGATCTGGACAGGCTGGAGAGCTGGGCTGAGAAAAATTTAATGAAGTATAACAAAGGCAAGTGTAGAGTGGAGAGCAGTTCAGAAGAAAGGGACGTGGGGTCCTGGTGCACAGCAGAATGACTATGAGCCAGCAGTGTGCTCTTGTGGCCAAGAGGGCCAACAGCATCCTGGGGTGGATCAGAAGGGGGGTGGTTAGCAGATCAAGAGAGGTTCTTCTCCCCCTCTACTCTGCCCTGGTGAGACCACACCTGGAGTATTGTGTCCAGTTGTGGGCTCCTCAGTACAAGAGGGATGTGGAGCTGCTGGAGAGAGTTCAGCGCAGGGCAACAAAGATGATAAAGGAGGTGGAGCACATCCCTTCTGAGGAGAGGCTGAGGGAGCTGGGTCTCTTGAGCCTGGAAAAGAGGAGACTGAGGGGTGATTGCATTCATGTCTATAAATATTTGAGGAGTGAATGTCAGGAGGATGGAGCCAGGCTCTTTTCAGTGTCATGTAGTGATAGGACGAGGGGCAATGGTTGTAAGTTGGAACACAGAAGGTTCCACATCAACCTGAGAAGGAACTTCTTGACGGTGAGGGTGACGGAGCACTAGAACAGGCTGCCCAGGGGGGTTGTGAAGTTTCCTTCTCTGGAGATGCTTAAGACCCGCCTGGATGTGTTCCTGTGTGACTTGGTCTAAGTGATCCTGCTGTTGCAGGTGGATTGGACTCTATGATCTTTTGAGGTCGCTTCCAATCCCTAAGGATTCTGTGATTCTGTGTGATTCTGTGACTCTTCCTTTTGTAGAAGTGGGTTTGGTGAACATCTAGGGAAGAGACTAAGAGGAGGGCAAACAGGGCTGTTGCATGGTCTCTGCCTCCATTGAGCTGAATCAGAGTGACTTCTTGATGGTGAGAGGGTGTACACCCATTTAAAATATATTTTTCCAATTAAATAGTGCTCTTGGTTTTGAATATTAATATTCAAAGCATCATCAAAGACAATTAACAATATATCGACTGTGAAAGGAGAACTTCCATCTTCTACTAGATGGGAAAGGGAAAACCTGATGACCAAGGAAAAGGGAAAGGCTCAGCTACTAAATGCCTACCTTTTTTCAGTCTTCACCAGCGATGCCAGTTTCTCCCTGAGTGCCCAGCCCACTGAACTGGAAGACAGGGTAGGGGGTCAGAATGTTGCCCACATAATCCAGGAAGATACGATCAGTGACCTATTGCACCACTTAGATATGCACAGCTCTACCAGGCCGAATGAGAACCACACAAGGGTGCTAAAGGAGCCTGCAGAAGTTCTCACCAAGCGTCTCTCCATGTTTTACCAACAGTCCTGGCTAATCACAGAGGTTCCATTTGAGTAGAGATTAGCAAATCTGATGCCCATCTATAAGAAAGATCAGAAGGAGGATCCTTGGAACTACAGACCTGTCACTCTGATAGCAGTGACAGAGAACCTTATGGACCAGTTTACCTTGAGTGCTGTCACATGGCTCTAACAGGACAATCAGATGATTGGGCCCAGTTAGCATAGATTTGTGAAAGGTAAGTCCTGACTACTTGAACTGATCTCCTTCTACAACAAGAGATCAGCCTACTAGGTGATAGAAATGTGGGACATTGTCTACCTGGACTAGGCACAAAGTCAGAAACTTATGGCACAAGGCTTAAATACGTACGCACTGCAATGGACAAGACACTGGCTGCATGACTGGACCCAAAGAATGGTGATGAATAAAGGTAAATCTGGCTGGTGTCCAGTCACAAGTGGTGTTCCCCAGCATTCAGTATATGGGCCCTGTTCTCTTCACTATGTTTATTAATGATCTGGATGAAGTGATTGAGTGCACTCGCACTAAGTTTGAAGACAACATCAAGCTGGGTGGGTGTACTAAACTGCTGATGGGTAGGTAGGGTCTACAAAGGGATCTAGACAGGCTGAATTGATGGGCAAAGATTAATTGTATGAGGTTCAACAAAGCTAAGTGCCGGCTTCTATACTTGGGTCATAACAACCTCGTGGTAAGCTACAGGCTTGGGGATGTGTGGTTGGAAATCTTCATGCTAGAAAAGAATCTGATTGACATTCACCTGAACAGTGTGCCCAGGTGGCCAAGAAGGCCAACAGCATCCTGACTTCTATTATAAACAGTGTGGCCAGTACGAGCAGGGAGGTGATCATCCCCCTGTACTTATCACTAGTGAGGCTGCACCTTGAATATTGTGTTCAGTTCTTGGTCTTTCACTAAAAGGAGGACTTGGAATTCCTGTAGTGTATACAGACAAGAGCAATGAGGCTTGTGAAGAGTCTGGAGCACAAGTCATATGAGGAGTGGTTGAGGGAAATGAGGTTTAGATTAGAGAAAAGGAGGCTGAGAAGAAACCTTGGAGGTTAGAGTGAAAAGGAGGACAATCTCTTCTCTCTGTTAGAAAGTCATAGGACCAGAGGAAATAGCTGCAAGCTGTACCAGGAGAGGTTTAGTTTGGATGTTAGGAAGAATTCTTCACTAAAAGCATCATCAAAGATTGGAACAGACTGTCCAGGGCAGTGATTATGTCACCATCCCTGGAGATATTTAAAAGGTACGTAGATATACTGCTTAGGGACATGCTTTAGGGGTGACCTAGCAATGCTGGGTTGGACTTGATGATTTTACAGATTATTCTGTGATTCTGCTATCTCTCACTTATTGCTTAATATTTTGGCATGGAACTGGCAAGGAAAACTCAAGTTTATTTGTTTTCATCATAGAGGTCAGTGCTGGTAAAATGTTAAGACAAGAGAAGTAGTCTGAACTTTTCTTCACTTATTTCATGAAGCTGTCAATGATGACAGCTACATAAAGGCTAATGAAGCATGCTTGGAGTGCTCAGTTGTGGCTGAATTAATATAACCAGGAGCTTAAAACTAGGAACTTTAAATTAATGGATTCATAATAGATAACCCAGATGACTTGGCTTTACTAAATTTTACCCCTACAATTTAATTTCTGTTGCAATGAATATGGAAAGTTAACAATATCTTGTCAGTGCTGAGGAAGAAGGGAAAATAAAGAACAAGCATACTCCTCTGTGTTTTTTCCTGCAGATTTCTCACCTTGAGGAACATGAAGACCCAAACAATAATATCTAGAAGGATGAGCAATGGTAATTTCACCATTAATACTGGAAAAATTTCACTTTTCTTTCTGTTCACTGCTGATTGCATTTTTGAGATCAAAGTGGCATTTTGAAGGCATTTAAGTGAAGTACTTGCCAACTTCCAGCTGACAGGAAACTTGTAAACTACATTATGTCAAAGTCTTTAAAAAACTTCACCTTCAGCTGTGGATCAGTGTTCAGAAGACATCAGTAAAACAGCCCAAACTAGGATTTGATTGTAGCAAGCATACACAATAGTGACAAATAGGTAGCATAGCGTTAAACAAAGGCAAGAAAGCCGGGGACATTTCATCAAAAGATAACTGTTGCAATGAACAGATGTGGGGTTTTTGACATTTGGGCTAGTTTTGGTGTGTGAAGAATGTCTGGATAAGCTTTCTTTGTTGTGTTGGGGCTCCAGAGCTAGATGTAATACTCCAGGACTGTCTTATGACAGCAGAGTAGAAGGGAGAATCATAGAATCATAGAATCATAGAATCATTACTGATCGGAAGGGACCTCGAAAGATCATCTAGTCCAATCCGCCTGCAACAGCAGGATCACCTAAACCAAGTCACACAGGAACCTGTCCAGTCGGGTCTTGAACATCTCCAGAGAAGGAGACTCCACAACCCCCCTGGGCAGCCTGTTCCAGTGCTCCGTCACCCTCACTGTGAAGAAGTTCCTTCTCAGGTTGATGTGGAACCTCCTATGTTCCAGCTGACCTGCCTCAGCCTGCTGATCACACTTCTTTTCATGCAGCACAGGATATAACTGACTTTCTGAGCTGCAAGCACACATTAGTGGCTCATGTCCAGTTTTTAATCCATCATGTACTCATTTCAGTTGGGACAGAACTAATTTTTTTTAGTAGCAGGTACAGTGCCATGTTTTGGATTTAGTGTGAAAAATATTCAAAAGCCTCTATGTATTACAGAGTTGCTGATTGACTGAGACAGGTGAGTTCCACCCGGAGCTTGTAGAGTTTCTTTTTATCAAATTACTTACAAGGGCCATGCAGGCCACCACTGCTATCCTGCCACCAAAACCCAGCCAGGCTCAAACCACAATACATGCATATACACTCTTATAATTTTTATTATATTCCTTTCTTTTTTTGTCATATTAAGCTTTTTTTTCCTCAACCCACTGGAGGAAGATGTACTACATCCCATTGTCTGTGTCTCTGATGACGATATTAAATAGTGCTAGTCCCAGTATGGACCCCTGAGGCATACCGATTGTCACCAGTCCCCATCTGGACATTGAAACATTGACCACTATCAATAGGATGTGACTGTTCAAACAATTCCTTTTCCATTGCACTGTTCACCCATTAAATATGTAGTTCTCCAATTTAGATGGAAGGATGTTACTTTCCATGTATCTCTATGGTTTACGGAAAAACTGTGGCCAGAAGGCTTAGAAGAAACCAGGAGTAGTCTTCATCAACACATATTTATGACTTAATTTGTGCAATATGTTAGTTAACCCACATGAAATAAACTATAATACCTCACAGTTTGCAACGTTTATATTCTTCCAGAAGATCTATTTTGCCTCTTTTTCAGGGGAAAATATTAGAGTCATTGGGAGACGCACTGTTGGAGAAATAAAAAAGGGAGTTTCTTTGACATGTAACTTCTCAGTGAAAGGTTGTTAGGAAATTCTTGTAACTGCTGCCTGACACAGGCTTCTTACATATGGAACAGCGCTTGCTATGCTGATCCTTTGTGGTGGATAGACTTTTTATCAGAACAGAGTAGAACTGTGGAGTTTCCCACCGAAATAATGCTCCTAAACAACCATCCTGAGGGGGTTTGAAGGCTGGACTACAAGAAGACTTGTGCCTTCACTGTCAGTATTTCATGCCTGGTCAGCTGTGTTCCACTCTACCAAAAATATTTTATGCATAACAGCATAACAGGGGCTGTTACCACATCTGTGATAGCTGAAATATGAATTTGAAATTCAGAGCTTATCAATAGAAACACATTGACTTTCACAGAAATTTTTTGGTAAATAAACATTTACTTACATCGTGTTCACAGCTGATAAACTGTAGTTGCTAACTCTGTTAATTAGATCTAAGTTTTGTCCTTTGTGCTTTTGTGCAAACTTTTAACATTTGATCATGCAATATGCATGCATCAATGAGCAGAAGCACTGAAGGAAATGCTTCTCTTTAGGAAATAAGGTGATGCTTTCTCAACTTCTGTGTTTTAGTTGCCACAGAGGTGCTGGTTCTTAGGATTCATAGCTGCTGCTGCTTATTCAGGCAACTCTGTGGTTGTGCTGCATATTAGTTTGTGTCCAACATGGGAGTTTCAATTTGTACTGTACATTTCATTTCTTCACAGATTTAGATTTATTTCATGTTCTCTGCTTTTAATTAAGTCTCTGGCACAGCTGCTGGACAGGATATAAAAACTCATTGCTCTCCCTGCTTTGGAGTGTACAACCAATCATTTACCACTTAGAAGCTGGCGCAGGAGCTATCAGTTTCTATGGCAACCAGGGCCACGCTGATTGATTTCTTGCCAGTATGGTATCACCACAGGGAGCAAGGTTTGTAATTTTTGTATGCTTGCAACATCCATCTAATTAAAATGGGATTAGAGAATCATCCCTATGTATGTTCAACAACGGACTGCAATCCATGTATGCAAATATCAACTTTATTCAACAGAGTATTTGGAGTGTTTATGAGGAAACAGTTGCTTTGCTCCTAGTGTCTTGAAATGATGGGAGGGAAGGGGGGATAAAAAGCGAAAAATGCATACACCTGTATTTTGGCTACTAAATGCAACAAAACCAAAAATCTCAAACAAAACCTTTCACTGATGCTCAAGTTCTATGCAAGTCATATCCTGTTTCCAATCATGACTATGGGAAGCAAAGACAGTAGAGCTGTACATCTGTACTGATATGCTGATGACTAACACAGGAAAAAGTACTGATCCTGTCCTGGAAATATACTAATTAATTTAGTGAGCATCAATTATTTATTTGTCAAAAGCCTTTAATTTGATGATTAACTTTAGTTCACTGGCATTTCCTGAGAATGAAGTAATGCTGCTCTCATAGTTTTCTTTCAAAAAGCATTCCACAAGTCTTACAATGGTTATGTGGAAATTTGTTAAGTCTTTACTGATCAGGAAAGATAACAGAATTGTAGTATGCAAAGAGACTACTGACAAAAAGAGAAGCTCAATGGGGTTATTTTTTTAGATGACTGTAAGTGAAGCCAGGTTCTCTGAAGCACATAAATGTAAAGAAAAAGAAAAGAGAACGAAAAGGACAGGTGACTGATCTGTTAGGGTTCTTTCATTATATATCACCAATTCTTCTGCGTAATCCTGACAAAATGGCCTATTAAGGTGAAAAAAATGACAGTTTTGCAGTACCTAATGGAGTCCGAGTCTTACACATTCTATTTTGCAATCTACTTCAGTATTATAAAACTTAGAACTGTCACACGAATTATAGATAAGATTAACAGCCTCTGAGATTTTACTGAAAGCCCATGGATAGCAGCCCCATGGATAACTTTTTGTAAAAGACTGTTTCTTTGCACAACAGAATAAAATTAACGGTGTAGCCGGCACCAATACACAGATGGTATAAATGTCACATAGCACACAGCAATGCTGTGTTCTATCATGCTTCCATAATAAAAACCTCCCTTATGAACAAATCCCATCCTGGTCTTGGAGGTTAGAAATCACAATGTCAGAGCACAAGGATTAATCACTTTAGTACAGAGGAATTTTTTTGGTGGGGCAGCAACCAAAAAACTCAGCAACTGGTTGGAAGAACAAAAATGGAGATAATCAGGATTAAAATATAACGTGTGTTTCTGAATGAAATCTCTCTAAATTTTCTAACAAATTCATCCTGCCAAATTACCTCAAGAGACATATGTTATGTAGAACCCTCAAGGTCTCCATCCTGCCCTCCTTCTGGCTTTAGGTTCCTCTGGAAGAAGATGGCTCTTCTGGTTGTACATCAGGGGTTAGGATTTTTACACAGGTGTGTAGCAAGAGGATAAAGGGAAACGGTTACAAACTCGAAAAGGGCAGATCTAGGTTAGACTTTAGGAAAAAGTTCTTTCCTATGAGAGTACTGAGATGTTGGAACAGTTTGCCCAAGGAAGTTATGGCTGCCCCATCCGTGGAAGAGTTCAAGGCCAGGTTGGATGGGGCCCTGAGTAACATGATCTAGTAAAGGTGTTCCTGCCTATGCAGGGGAGTCAGAACTGGGTGATCTCAAAGTTAAGTTCCAACCTTAGTCATTCTATGATTCTTCAGTCGCCGGTAGTTATGCAGTCTTCACACATAAATCCTTTTACGGTCAGCTGTACCTGAACCTGAAGAATAACTCCTTAGCCCAACCCAAGCCTTCAAAGAAAAGAAGGAATGCATCTGCATCACCTCACAAAAAGTTGATTTGGCTTAGAAGAAAAACGTGGGCAGGCACAGGTCTTACATTACCACCTCTTTCATGCACTTTTGACAAGCAAATTGCTGTAAACACATCACAAAACTATAGTAAAGTCTTTTCACAGAAACTGCACGGGTACAGAACTAAAGACTGCCCATATCTTGTGAAGCTATGACAAGTACCACAGCCACTTGGGCTCAAAATTACTTAATCTGCCTAACTATCCATTCAAAAAAACCCCAAAACAACAACCAATCAAAAAACCACCTAAACCCCACACAAATCCAGAAAAAGACAAAGCTTGTAACAGTAAAAAAACCCTCTACATGTCTTCTTGACAAACTGAAAGCCCTGCCTCCCTTCTTAGGGTAATCCCTGGAGGCATTAGAAGATTCCTTGCATTTTCTTGCTTTTTATGGATACAGGACTACCCTTCCTTTAGGAATGAATATCTCCAAGGCGGGAATCAGTCCTCATGAGTTATCAGGCAATTGTGTTTGGCTTTCTCGCAGAAGGGTGCTAGGGATTTTCTCAGATTCTTAAAGACAGAGATCCCTGTAATTAAAAGGCTCATTTACACATGCCTAGGCTTTTTTCTTCCATATCTCACAAGTTCTTCTACTTGAACCGGAAAATGTTTTGGAACCTGATCACTCAAAAAGTAAAGCAGGTACAAAATAGTGTCTCAAACTACAACATTATAAGTGGAATAATTACTTTAATAAATTAGACATTTCTTATGAAATGATGATGTTACTCCAAAAATATCTAAAATATTTTAAGTCTACAGTGGAGGCTGAAAGACACCACTGAAATAATGTTATTTTCTCTGCGAAATGAAAGGAATATCTTCCTAAACAAATAAATAGAAAATTCACGGAATCACAAAATCACAAAACATTAGGGGTTGGAAGGGACCTCAAAAGATCACCTAGTCCAGAATTCTCTTCAAATATTACTATACCAGATTTGCAGGTTTGATTCAACCACTGAAGTGCAAGAGTGAATTTCTACCCCTGCTTCAAATACTGCCATAATATAACCATCCATAATGATAATTTTTAGAATACCCTTGAATTATGCTGTTAAATATGGTCACCATTGGTTCTTCTGTGTGATTTTTCTGCATATTATATAGATTATCACCAGCAAACAGGACTGCGTTTTTGTGCATCTACATGTGCTGCAGAGCAGAGGAAAGGAGAAAAGGTCCCCTAAGCATTTTGAGTAAGGTTTCAGAAGTTTAACCACATGCTGTTTGGGTTTTTGGCAGTCCAATAAAATATTAAAACTAAAACTGAGATCTTTTAGAATACATGCTTTTTTTCCAGTCATTTAGCTCCACACTGACACGATGCTGCATTAGGGTTAGGTAAGTTGCTTCTGTGCCTTGGTTCAATATCAGAGGCACTCCAGGTACTACTCTTACCAGTAATAGTTAAAGATGACGCTGAGTAAGTCCCATATTTGCAATTAATATGCTCTTGCTGTTTCCACCTGAAGAGGCAGAATTAACTCAAGGAGACACAGTTCACCTGTCATAGAAGTATGTAAGACTTACACAAGGTTGAACAAAACAATGTTGCTGAAGAAAAGGATTTTGGGAAATACCTCTTGAAATTGCTAGCTGGGAAAAAAAAAAGAGGAAAGATTTGAAAATAACAAATTTAGTGGGAAAATCAAGGTTCAGACTGTTTCACAGTCATGTAAAATAACAGCAATAAAGTTCATTATTTTAAAGCAAAATATTGCAGTGAAAATAAAATCATGGAAATTACATAGACTCAAACTTTTGCAAAAAAGCAAAATACTTTACATTCCAACAAATAAAATTATCTTACTTAGCTTTGTCATCTGATTTCCCTTCAAGCCAAATGATACTGCTACCTCTCATCTTTTACACTAGTTGAACATGCAGACCAAAGGAAGGTGCCAACCAAATATTTGTATCCTCTGCCTGTAGAACAACCTGTAAGGACAACGTGCCAGCAAACGTCTTTACCTCTTCGCTGCAGATGAGATGTACTCTGGAAGAACCATTGAGAAAAGGGTTTAGCAGTTCTTCTTACCCAGTCCTTGGTGTCCTTGATGAACTTTGAGTGTTCCTTGTCACATGACAAAATCAAATGCAAGTAACGTTTTAACATGTGGATAACTGTGTGTTGTGAATGGAACACAAACCTTAACCCACTTAACTCACTTAATCCAGTTGAGAGCCAAGAGGTTCTCTAATTAAACCTGTTTTAAAATGAAGGACCCCTGTGATGCCATCTCTACAGGCAGTCCTTTTAGTCTTTACACAAGTAGAATCCATGTATTCCTGTCTCAGTCCTGTAGCTGTCAGTGATCATGAGTAAAACTGAGCTAAGAGGGCGTATAGAGAGCTGAAAGTGGTTAACAGAAAATTAGTGTCTATTGTCCAATCACAGCTCCTGATTCAAAGATGCTTGTCTGTCACATGGTCCCAAGCTCTCCATTTCAGATGTCTACAACGCTGTAGAGCATGATTTTTACCTCAAGTGGTGAGATTAAAGCCTTTTGTCTTACTTGCAAGGCACAATGCATTGAATGTTTGAATTATTTTCTCTTAATAGAGACTGGCTGACCTTGGCAGAAGTACAGTTTCATCAGCCCTATAATACTTGTCCTCTTCTGTGCAAGACTTCTAATCACATCTTGTGCTTGTGATGTTTATGGCTGTATGGAAGTCATCCGGGTCAGGGGAGCCCCCAGTTTTTTAAGGACACAAAATAAAGCTACAAATAGAGTGTCACCTTCAACTGTGCACATTTCAGGTGACTTGGGCCAGCTCTTTCCAGTGAGCATTCTCTCTGAAAGTGGTTACCAGTCTGCAGAATTAATACCACCACCTACTCTATCAAGCTCACCTTTTTAAGCACATACATGATCTGATATTGAATCTTAGCTGTAATTTTAGTTTTAAGAGACTTTACATGTCTGAAATGGAACAAGATGCATTGCTGGATTTTCAGTATTTTTGAGAGTATTTACTGCATCTAGGTGAAGTATCAGAAAGCAAAGAAACCAGCTTTCAGAATCTACAGAGCAAAACAAAGGATTACAAAATGTCACCAGTGGTGTTTTCTATGTGTGCTAAGGTAGGACTGCCTGGGTTTTGGTTATTTGGAGCTGCTTTCAGTAAATTCTCTTGCTAGCCCTCTGATGATGAGAACCATCAGTGTCATTGTCCTGCTTCCTGCAGTCTTACCCATTACTGAGCAGAAATTATTCTTTTCACTTTGATCCAGGTTCCAGCATAGTCACAGTGACTCTGGCTGCCTCACAGCATGTTATTCTCTGTAGATGCTGTATTTCTCATGATTATACTACATTAATTTCATAGGATAAAGGAATTACTAAGTAGATTGGCCCTTCCCATGGACAGAGTAGTTTGCAGCAGAGCCTGTTGGGAGGCTTTGTAACAGTGAGGTTTGTTACCCAATCACAAATTAGGCTTTTTCCTCCTCTAAAACTGCAGTGAGAATTTGCCTTTCAATTTTCATTCACTAGTATTTCTAGGACCCTTTTTCTGATCTTCTCCCTTATGTAAGGAAACAAAAAAATGTGTTTGCTCTATTGTTTCTTTCTGTCCATTGCAGTGATCCCAATGGGTTTCTTCAAAGTAGAGGATAAATTACCTTTACTCATTGAAGATTCAAAGACTTCTGAATAAAGACAGAAGATTTGGTTTCCTTCTTTCCCAGTTGTTTCCTGCATCATTCATTTTCTGGAACAAATAGTAGAATAAAATACGTTTCCCTGTACAGATTGTCTGAGACAGGCATTTAAAGTTAAAAAAAAACCAAACCTGTATAAAAGGTAAGCATGTGACAATTCTCACATCTTTTGCCTTTATGTGGGTGATTGAAATAGTTCCCTCTACACACATCATTTCACTGTTGGCACAGAGGAGATTGCCAGGTGTTGAATGTGATAGGAAATGTGCAGCCTGATTATATATGCTAGAATCCAAGTACTGCATAATATATTTTTGAAATGAGGTGAGGACAAAGAATTTAAAGACATTACTTAATTTTTCAACCATTTCCAAGTAACATCAGTGTTTGAAGTTTAATTTGTTAATTATGTGAGACTAGGGATTGTATGTGGTAATAAAAGACTAGAAAAACATTTCCTAGCAGGCAGCAATAACTGTTCCAGTCTCTTTAAGTAATTTTTTTTTGTTAGTTTAATTTCCCCTGCCCTGCTGCCTGTTCCAATTTATTTAACTTGAAAGTGAATGCAGAACTTGTAGAAGGCTCTGGATTTGTGGCTGTGGAAATGAAATCCATTTGGTTGCAAAGGCTGTGTGAATTTTGCTGTTAACACAGAGAAGCAATACAAGATCTCAACACCACTGAAGATCTCCACACTGCTGCCTTCAGAAGGTGTCTGAGTGGTGTGTGAGTTCCTTCCAGTCAGCTCCAGCTCAAGCAGTGGTGGCAGGGCAAACCCCAGAGTGCTGTGCCATCAATGTCTCCGGGCACTTCCTTGGGCAGATAGGAACTTGGTGTTGCAAATCACCAGGCTTCACATATCCACTGTAGACCTCTGGGATGCTAATCATCACCAGCTGGAAAGACACCTGTCAGGTGAGGGACAAACTGATTTTCTGAGCCCATCAGGTACTTGATGGGAGCACTTAAGCAGGTCTCTAGTGATTATTCATATATAACTTTCACACTTGTAATGTGATTTCTCCTGTAGCTGCACACTCTGCTTTCATCAACTCCTGTGTGACATTGACACTTGGCCTGTGAATGACAGGTCACATTTTCTTACCTCAGGGGTGTGAAAACACACACAGTATTACTTACTTCAGAACCTATAGTCATGGAGGTTGACCAAGTTTCAAAAGAGACTGAGTGGTCAGGTAAAAGTTCAAGTTCTACAAAGGTGATAGCTTTGGTATGGGTCTATGTCAGGTAGTTAACAAACAAACAAAAAAGAGAGCAGAATAAGGCCATCTAAGAATTTGGATAGAATTCTTTTTGTATGAGAAAGCAGAGCACTTTATTAGTAGCTATTTAATAGTAAAGAACCAAACTGCAGTCACTAAATGTCCTTCAGTTATTGATCTTCTGTTTAAGGCTCAGTCTGGATAGAAGTGTAGACTTGATTTAGAAGCTAAGGGCTATACAGACTGGCACAGATGGAACAGCCCTCTGGTTTCTTACAGTTTAATGGATTGTCAGCAACTCAGCCACAAAGATGATGACGGGAGGGGAGCATCTCCCTGATGAGGAAAGGCTGAGGGATCTGGATCTCTTAAGCTGGGAAAAAAGGAGACTGAGGGGTGACCTCATGAATGTTGATCAATATGGAAAGAGTGGGTGTCAGGAGGATGGAGCCAGGCTCTGCTCAGGGGCACCCAATGATAGGACAAGGGGCAGCGGGTGTGAGCTGGAGCAGAGGAGGTTCCACAAAAATTTGAGAAGGACATTCTTCTCCATGAGGGTGACAGAGCCCTGGCAGGGGCTGCCCAGGGGGTTTGCGGAGTCTTCTTCTCTGGAGACATTTAATACCTGCTTGGCCATGTTCCTGTGCAACTGGATTTAGGGGATCTTGCTGTGGCAGGGGGATGGGACTGGATGATCTTTTGAGGTCCTTTCCCTTCCCTAATGCTCTGAGATCTTCAGTGATGTGGCATCTCCACTCAAGTCAGATATGTATAACATATTCAGATGTTGTGTGCTACCCGTGAGTGGTCCAGGAAGTCATTTCACATCGTCCTTTACACTAAGCATGAGTGCAGTTCAAGGAAAGAGGTATCAGATTTACCAGAACAACATATGAGTTGCAATTTAACTGATTTCAGAGTGGTAGGGAATACAGCAATAACAGAGGCGTAGCAATGTTCCATGGGTTTTACTGCATCACTTTCAAAGCATCTTGACCTAATATTCCATTTCCCTTCTGCCACTCTTGTTTATTCTCTACAGTCAGCGAAACACAATTATCCACTAAAGCTTAGGTGGGCATGTAAGCAAATTTTAAAGCTGGGGAGAATATCTCATGTTAATATTTGTTCATGCAAAATTTTGCATAGGGGCATTCCCATGCATTCAGTGATTTGTGCAAAACAGCAGTGATTTTTCTCTGCATCAAGTTCTGATTAAAAACCACTCTGCAATCTAAGACACTGTCTCAGAAAAAGTCACTGATACTGACCTGAGGTACCCAGAATTAATATCCTGGCACACTGTCTCTAAACATGCCATTTTAAAAGTAGCATATCAGAGCAAACGGATCATGTTATACTATGTGTTACTCACTTATGTACCTTTCTGAAGGTAATCTGCACAGCCTAGACATCCTGCTGTCATTTGTCACAGGGTTATGATCTCTACCAGTAGAGAGTCTGCTAGCAGAAGAATGGGTAACAATTCGGTTTTACTTCTATAGTGTCTAGCGTTTCTTTCACTGGTAACTTATATTCCTGCACAGTATCTTTTGTATGATAAATAATGGCTCTTATCACAGTAAACAAGTTATGTATTTAAGACACTTTATGTTCTGTTTAACAGTTTTGTTCTTCATTTCTCTTGCTCAAATTACCTTTCTCTCTTTCAGTGTTCAATTTCACTTGATGTATTAATTTGATGCAGTTGTGCTTGGATTTTAGTTTCTAATGGTGTGGGTCTGGTTAAATGCAATTCCAAATTAAATTATTTCCATTGGAATTCAAGCAATTATATTTAAACTTTCCTATTACTAATGTTTTTGTTTGTTTGTTTGCTTTTAATCTTTATTTTCCTCCACATTTCAGTAAAACTCACTTTAAAGATTTAAAACTCTCTGATTAATATTTTAGACTATTCATATTTTTCTCTTCCAAAACATAATTTTCTGGTTTTTTTTTTTCCTCTTTTCTAATCTTATCTACATCTAGTAATTTTTCAGGCAAATATGGAGGTCTGTAAAGGTAGTAGTTGCTTTGCTTGCTAATGAACTTGGATATCCATTTTGATATGTAAGATGAATTTTCTAGAAGTTCTGTACACACTGTTCACTCACATACAATGAAGCACTGAAAGCAAGGAGCCTGGCAGCATGTAATTACATTTCCACGTTCTTGAGAATATGCTTTCGGGATTTTGATGGGTCAGTTGTTTTAAATTACAGGTTCTAATTAATTTTTATTGTTTGACTGGCAAATGAAAAAGGAACAGAAGTTAACAGCTTCTTCACTAAATGCTAGCTTCTCTCATCTGCTTTGTTGAGTGGAGGGAAGTCATGTTGGAGACGGTGTTGACACTGGAGGGATTCAGTGTAAACAAGAGGGAGCATTTGGGAGCTATATACTCCTGTTTGGTTCAAGACTTGCTTCCTGGATCTGGATAGCATTTGCTTTTATTCCAGGAGGACAATTTCTAAATGGTTAGACACTCCCTGTAGTCTTGCCCACTCAGCTGCACCATAGCATCTTGGCTGCAAGACATCCAAACAGCAAATGGACAAACCTCCTATGAGAAGCAGAAGGGGACTCATCCTTTTGTACATGTAAATGAAGTTATCAAACTGTAAGATATGCATTCATGGACTATACTCAGAAGCTTTGCAACAATTGAGACAGCAAACTGCATGGACCATAGAGCAGAGTAAAGCCCCAGAAAAGAAACTGAAGTGAAATCCTTTGTACACTTCTTCCTAGAAGCTGAAGAAACAGTCGCATTGTCCCAGGCTGAAAGGGCGGCCTTGGTAGGTCCTTGGGTTGGTGGGGAGAATTAAAGCACACCAACCAGCTCTCAAGGAGAAATTAACAGGCAATGAAGCAGCTTTGCTGAAAAGAACTTATTGAAGCCACAACCGAGAAGAAGAATGAAAAACTTCCAAATAAGTAAAAACAAAGAAACAGAAACTGCACCACAACGCCGTTACACACATTCTGAGGAAAATGAAAGATAATTACAAAAGTTCTTGGCTTGAGAGGGGACACCCTGCAAAAAGAACATATGTGGTGATGAAAGGGGATCAGAGCCATTCCTCCACCCAGGGAGGCTCCTTCCCTGCTCTGCATATCGTAGAAAAGTCTCTTTTCCAACCATCTACAATCTCTGTCTTCCCCCTTTTGCTCTTTTGGCAGCAGCGGCAGCTTATTGCGTCAGTGACAGCTTACAGCGACTCACAGCGACTTATGGCATCAGTGAAGGCTTATGACAGTGGCTTACATCAGCAGCTTTCTGCAAAGACTTTGGAGGTGGGTGTGGCATGACCAGCAGGTGTTGAATAAGCATGGTCCTCAGGTGATAAACACCACCTCTGATGCAGGAACATATACTTCAGAACCTCAATCTTTGCCAAAGTTTTAAAAGATCACAAGTCCCCTCAGCCTCTTTGGCAGGCACAGAGTCCAGCCAAGCACAAGTATGCCTCTGGGTATAATTTCTCCCATTTATTTAAGCATTTCTCAGTTCCTCAGCTTTTAGCATAGCTGCAGCACAGCTCCTCTGTCACGTCTCAGTCCTATGGTCAGAAACAAAGGCAAGATGGCTGCTACCATATGGCTGCCACAGCCATGGCGAGAACAAGGGGAAAATGGTGCTGATCATGGGAGTCCCACCTCTCGTGGCAAAACGAAGATGGCAGCCACGGATTCCACCCCTTTCTCCAGGGCTTTCTCACACCCTATCACAGTCACAGGGAAAGTGAAGGAAAGGCTGAGCTCTTTGGCATCTTCAGAAGGGATCAGTATGCAGCACTTGACATAGCTCTAGACGCAGGAGCTGGCAGTGGCAGTGCAGAAGACAGTGTGCTGGGGAGGGAGCTGATGGCCGCTTGGCTTAGTTGCCATGGCTACAGCACGGTGGGAAAGCAGTTTTAGTGGCTGCCACAATGGCGTAGCTGTGAGTGGGGCTAGTGGGTGACCACGGTAGCAGTCCGAGTGTAGCGCTTGCCGGTCATGCTGTTTGTGGCTTAACCCCCGGTGGCAGTTTGGCGATTCAGGCAGGGCCGCAGCTGGTATTTCAGTTTAGCTGTGAACACTCCGTGCCCAGCTGCTGCTGTTCACACTGCGTCCCAGTGCCTGGGCAAGGAAGCTGGGGCTGGGCTGTGATTCCAAAGGAGGGCATGCTGCCTCAGCTCCAGTGGCTGTGGTGTCTCAGGGTTAGCTTCGAGATAAAAAAGGCAGAATGTGGAAGCTCACCCTGATTTATAGAGTGGCCTCTGCCACTGACCAGACCATTGCCCTGGTGAGGTAGATGAACAACTGGACTGAAATGGTTTTATGTATGAAAGCACAAAATCAAACACCAGAGGTTTGGACAATTATCTGTCCTGGGTTGAAGAAAGAGCCTTGATCTGTTTCTGGACTGGTACCTGCAATCAACAGGCAATGAGACTGTCTTGCTATAAGAAGGAATTTATTGAAGTAAAGAAAAGAAAAACCCAGAAAAGTAAAATAAACAAAGAGAAGCTGTGCCACAATGCCATTACATACAACTGAGGAAAATGTGGGACTGCTAATGTATTGATCTTTAGTGTCAGATAACTCTGGGGAAAAACGCATACTGTTTGGATGCATCCATGAGTGCTAAGGGAGACAGTGGAAGTCATTGCTAGGCCACTCTCCGTTATCTTTGCTAAGTCATGGGAATCAGGAGAGGTGCCTAAGGACCGGAGGATATAAAAAATCACTCCAATATTCAAAAAGGGTAAGAAGGAGGGGCCAGCCTCACCTCCATTCCAGGAAAGGTAATGGAACAGTTTGTCCTGGACACTGTCTCCAGGCTCATCAAGGACAAGAGGATTATTAGGGACAGTCAGCATGGCTTCACTACAGGGAAGTCACGCTTGACTAACTGATAGCCTCTATGAGGACACAATGAGGTGGATAGGTGACGGCAAAGCAGTGAATGTGGTCTATCTTGACTTGAGTAAAACATTTGACACAGTCTCCCACAGCATCCTTGCAGCCAGACTGAGGCAGTGTGATCTGGATAATTGGAGGAACTTCACTGCAGATGTATAAGACCCACCTGGATATGTTCCTGTGTGACTTGGTGTAGGTGATCCCGCTGTGGCAGGGAGATTGGACTAGTTGATCTTTCAAGGTCCCTTCCAATCCCTAATGATGTGATCTTGTGTGTGATTCTACGTTATAAGGTGTATTAATAATAAGGTCAGTTTCAAAGAATTCCCTCAACACAAAGAACTTATTTCTTTCAGCAGTTATAGGGCACCATTCAAAGAGAGAAGAGAGACACACTTTAATGAATCAGCTGTGAATTATACAATGAGGGTATACTGAACTGATGATTGAACTTCCTATTCACATTTTATTTGTTGTTAGACAAATATTTAAATACTTATTATTTTGAGGAATTTTTTATTCTTTTTTGAAATGCCTCCATCAATCTGATTGATGTCACTCGGGATTCTTGCAAATGTATAGCTTAAGGTAAGGATTTGTTGATGTTGTTACTTAACCCAGTTATTTATCCACATTTCTTTGCACTGAATGACTCACAAATCGTAAAAAGGGTAGGAGTCCTTTGATCCCATAGCATAACTCAGAGTGCAGTGATTTACTTTTCTTCTTTGAGTACAGAACCCTGTTTTAATGCCCTGGCTTTCTGCCAAAATTGATGATGAGGTTATGTTTGCAGTCTAGGCTTGCCTCTTTCTGAAAAGACATGCTGGGGGTTTTTTGGTGACTTACAAGGTCTTCGCTGTTCCCTGAAGTTTTGTATTTGCTTTACTTACTGCTTTTTTGTTTGCTTGTTTGTTTTCCTTGTTGGCTTATCAGCTCATGTACTGCTTGCTTTCATGGCTGGGATCCCAAATCTTTTCACAAGGCATTGCTTCCAAAGTGATCTTCAGGCATGATGAAAATCTATCTTATGTTTGCCTCATGAAGTTGCAGCCTTTAAACAGCCCAGTGGGTTTCCTTCTGCCATCTCCTGTTCTTACCTTCATAAGTTCAGCCTTTTCCAGAATGGATATTTCTATTATATATCGTAAAACATAAGCAGTTCAGTCCCTTCCTTCAGTCTAAAATGTTAATCCTTTCAGCCCTAGTTCTCTCTTATATTGTCAAGAGCGAGACTGGGGCAGACTGACAGAGCAGAATGACAGAGACTCTTTATTAACATCTCTCCCTTCCCAAAGGAGAAAGAGAAGGAAGAGAGACTTATAGCTTGAAAAAAGAAAACTAAAAATGCTTCAAAGAAAATAATAACAGTTAAAAAATATATATACAAATACACACAAAGCATGCCACTAATGGCAATTGCATCATCAATACCCTGATCCTATTAGCAGAAATGGGATGAGTTCCAAGCTGGACTCAGCAGCAGATGAGAACCAGATGCAGGGACTGGATTCCAGAACTGGATTTAGGAAAGCATAGATCTGGATCAGAAACAGAGTGCACAGACTTCTTCTTGGGCGCCAGCCATTGAAGAAAAGAGACTTGACTATGGTGATCCCTCAGCTTACACCCAACATGATGTCTCTGGGACAGAACAACTTGCAGGGTCAGCTGTCCTGCCCTCTCTTCACTGCAGGTACAGCCTGTGGCTTCCTGCACCCCAATATTTAGCAGTGACCGTGATCTTCACAGGATCAAGCAGAAGCAAGAGCCTTTCTGCATCCCAGTCCTTCGTAGTAACTGTTAACAGTGTTACTACTTGTAGAAGCAGCCACTGTCTGCACAAACATGCCCTCAACTTTAGAAAGTACACTTTCTCACAAGAGATTGAGCTGAAAACTACAATCACTGAACAGGATTGGTTTTGCTCTAACTCAGACCAGGACAGACACACTAGACATGACCATGCTGACATTTTGTTGGAAAACTCATACTTAAAAGCACCCCAAAAAGGTATTTCAGGAGATGTCAAGCCTGTAAATACAAAACTACAAAAAAAGATAATCGATATACACACACCATTCCTCACATTCAAGGTACGGAGATTCATTCAATTGAAGATACTTGTTTTGTTTCACGTATCTTTAATAAAGTAAAACACAGCAAAATAGAAACCCTCTAGCACTAGTGTTTAAGTTTTAGGGGGCAGGTACTCCTTTATTACTGCAAGCTGGATGCACAGAAATAATTTCTCAGTGTGTGTACATGGCACAGCAGGCAGTGTGCAGGTTATATAGCTCGTGTACATTACTTATTCATGATTTTCTAAGTGAAAGGCAGTTACAGTCTAATAAGTTTCCTGA
The DNA here is from genome assembly GCA_013400115.1 of Rhinopomastus cyanomelas. NCBI lineage: Eukaryota > Metazoa > Chordata > Aves > Bucerotiformes > Rhinopomastidae > Rhinopomastus > Rhinopomastus cyanomelas. The sequence continues at coordinate 47,765 of VXBP01000966.1, read as the reverse complement.
ATTCATTTACATAGTCTCCTGCTCCTCTTTTGCATGGCTGGTGAATTGAGTCAGCTGTCTTTTTGGTTGAACTCCAAGTTTTTATTCCATATATGTAGAAGTTCTGATCCTTGAACTGCTGAATTATGCTGTCTCTTGCAAAATAAATCTTGTAGTCTCGGTCAAGCTGTCCCTTGTTGTCTGCACTGGTAGAATGTAACTAATATTATTCCTTCATGAGCTTGATAATCTTGTTTTGCTCACGTGTCCTATATTCCATATAAACAGAATTACAGAACCTAAAACTCTATGGTATTACCTTTTATGATATTACTTTAGATGTGATGTCTAACCATGACTATTTTTGAACAATGAATTCCTTTACTGCTGTTCTTCTCTGTCCCTCAGTGTCCTTCACAGAAAACTTGTTCCCTGGGTCACAGTACAGTCACTGCTTCTCAGGGTCTACCCAGGGACTAGTCCAGCTGGGATCTACAGATCAAGAGCTTTTGTGCTAAGTCCCTGTTTAGAAGTAGGACTAAAAATCTCCTGTGGCAAAAAACAAACCTTGAACATTTATGAATAATTACATTACTTTATGTAAATTATGTCTAAGAAAACCAGGCCAAAGTATCTTTTATTAATTTTGGAATGAAAAAAAGACCATCAGTTAGACACTTAGAGATCATTAACATCATTAGAGATAAGCCTTGTGCATAGACTGATAGTATTCTTAAAGTGGATTTGTGTTTTCTTCCTTCACCTGTTTTTATGTGAATTTTTGGTCTATAAAATGAGTCTGCAAGACTCTCGGGTAGAGCTAGCATTGTGGGATACCACCCAGCTCTCGGCTTTGCGCAAACTGTGTTAAGGAAATAGCTCAACAAATACCTCAACCCTGCATTTATTGTCATACATACTGGGTAAAGAATCCATTTTTCATGATAACATAAGCAAAATGCCCTAAATATCTTCCTGTCACCACTTTTCAAATAGCAATAATAATGGTTTCCTCCCTTACAAAAACACTGAGAAGACTTTAAAGTCTACAAGGCTCTATTATTACACTAAAAAAAAAAAAAAAAATTGTTCTCAGATCAGAACTGTAATTTCTCTTGTGATCTTAATGCTAAAAAATCCCAGAATAACTTGCAATCAAATAAATTACTGTAATTACCCAGTTGGACTGGGTAAGCTGATATTACTTATCACGAGGACATGGCCACATAGCTGACTACACAAAATGAGCTGATAGTTCCCATTACACACTTTCTGGCTTTTTTTACTAAATTCCCCAGTATTATGGGAAGCAAAATTTCCGGAAAAATACCTGCCTGAACATCTTGTCTGATCTTCTTATGGTAACAGTGAAACATTTTCAAATTCCTTCTACATCTGTGCTTGAACTAAAAAATAACCCTAGAAACCAAATTCTATGGATTTGTAAGACTCTCATTAGCCTTAATAGGGGTTTTTCACATAGAATTGCAAAGACCTTAAAACTACAACTGACAGGAACATGTCCGTAAGAAAATAAAATTATGTGTTCTAAAGGTCAAACTCGTCAGTGCACTGTCAAACATATTAAGCTAATTGTTGAACCACAAATTGCGTGTATAGTTAGCACTGTCACTTTAGAGATGTTTTAATATGGTTAAGAGATTCTTCCAGTAATCACAGACCAAGTTATTGAGTATGTGAGGGTTTGTCTAATTGTGAAAACAGACCTTTTAATGGCATATCACAGCGGCAACCAGCCAAATTTGCAGTTACCCCAGTTCTGTGTTTGAGAGAAAGCACTGACTGTTTTCAGACTGATGAACTTGGGCATTTGGGATAACACTGCTCACTAGGCATGGGCAATCTCAGATGCATATAAGGAAGCAGAACAAACTTACAAAAAGCTTGCTCAGAAACCACTGGAAGTAGCACAGAAAACCTTTTATTCATTTTTCATGTCTTATCTTTGTAATGTGGTGTGTTTCAAGTTGCTAAACAGACTGTTAATAAATTCTCAAAGGGAACAATTTTTCCATCAGAGAATGAAGTTTTGTCAAATTTCAAATGTTTGCAGAAACATTTTTACTTCTATGAGAGTGTGATAGACCAGGAAGGGTTTTGAAATGTGACAACTCTTTCTACAGTCTCCGTAGACTACCTACCTGATGGAGATTAAATAGCTCCCAGAAATTTCACTTTCCTCAAGCAAAAACTGTAGATTTCCTGGGATTTTGAAGTTTCAGTTATGAGTCTAGCTGCCAGCCATAAGAAGGAGTAATGAGGCAAGACCAGTAATTTTGGAGCCTGTCTTGATATCAAGCCCCAGACTGCTGAGACTTCAGAGGAAGTCAAGGCAAGAAAGGAGCTTGCCTTTGTTAATGAGGACTGGGTTAGGGATAAGTTAGGCAAACCAGATGTACACAAATTCATGGGCCCAGATGGGATGCACCCGCATGTGCTAAGGGAGATGGCAGAAGTCATTGCTAGGCCACTCTCCATCATAAGTCATAGGGATCAGGAGAGGTGCCTAGAGACTGGAGGACAGCAGATGTCACTCCAATCTTCAAAAAGAGTAAGAAGGAAGACCCAGGTAACTATAGACCGTCAGCCTCACCTCCATCCCAGGAAAGATGATGGAACAATTTGCTCTAGAGGCTGTCTCCAGGCACATCAAGGACAAGGGCATCATTAGGGACAGTCAGCATGGCTTCACCAAGGGAAATGCATGCTTGACCAACCAGATAGCCTTATATGAGGGCATAACCAGGTGTATAGATTATGGCAGATCAGTGGATGTGGTCTGTCTTGACTTGTCCTTCACTAAAAAAAAAAATCCAATAGAAACCAAAAGAGCAGGAAAAAAAGCTTAAAAATTGCTTAGATGTAGTGTTGGGGGGGGTCTGGTTTAAGGGTGACCTTATAGAGAAGTGTTAATGGTTGGACTCGATGATCCCAGGGGTCTTTTCCAACCTCAATGATTCTATGATTCTATGATTCTATGATTTGACACAGTCTCACGTAACATCCTGACAGCCAAACCGAGGCAATTGTGGTCTAGATGATTGGGTAGTGAAGTGGATCGTGAACTGGCTACAGGGTAGAAGTCAGAGAGGAGTGGTCAAAGGGACAGAGTCTGGTTAGAGGCCTGTATCTAGTGGAGTGCCCCAGGGGTTGGTGCTGGGATCAGTCCTATTCAATCTATTCATTGACGAGGAATTACAGTATGCTGTCAGCAAGTTTGCTGATGACACAAAGATGGGTGGTGTTGCCGACAGCTCAGCAGACTGTGCTGTCATTCAGCAAGACCTGGACAGGCTGGAGAGATGGGCAGAGAGAAATGTAATGAAGTATAACAAGGGTAAGTGTAGAGTCTTGCATCTGGCCAAGAACAACGCCAGGTACCTGTATAGGCTGAGTACTGACCTGTTGGAGAACAGCGTAGGATAAAGGGACCTGGGGCTCTTGGTGAAGAGAGGGATGATCATGAGCCAGCAGTGTACTCTTGTTGCCAAGGTGGCCAACAACATCCTGNGCACTGGAACAGGCTGCACAGGGGAGTTATTGAGTCTCCATCACTGCAAACATTTAAAACCTGCTGGTTGTATTCCTGTGTGACTTGTTCTAGGTGATCCTGCTATGTTAGAGGTATTGGCCTAGATGATCTTTCAAGGTCCTTTCCAATTCCTAATGATTCTATGATTCTACGATTCTATGAAACTAGAACTTGCAAGCTCAAGCTGCTGTTAAAAACTTAGTTTTACTCACACTATCAAGTAGAGCTAAAATCCTTTAAAAATCACATCTTGACATTGGCAAGAGTTGTGGGGCATTTTTTAAGTGCAATCTCACAAATTCAAAATCAAGTTAAATTTTAGGTTTCTAAATAGATTTTTTTTAATGAAATTATTTTAAAACTTACTTCTTTTACTCACTTTGCATTTATTTTCCATATCTATATAATTTATATTTATTTACATATATAATTGATATTCTGGAAGATTCACTCATTAAAGCTACCAGTTCACCATATCCTTCTTTCTTAGTCATTTCATCTAACTGCTGATGTTAATGTTTTTTGAAGCTGTTATATTAGTATTTTCAGGTTGTTAGATTTCCTTTTTTTCATTGTTATTTTTTTCAGAATGAAACTTGACCCTTAATACCTCCCCAAGACTATCATCAGGATACAAAGACTCAAGGAGAAATATGCTTTGTCTTGCGTGGTTTTGTTTCTGGGTTTTTCTTTTTGGCATTGTTTGGTGTTTTGTTTTTCTTAATCTTCCCAGATTTCCTATAATTCAATAGAATTGTGCTAATGTACCCTCCTTCTCTTTTTAAATCTTCTTACATCAGAATCCCAGAGCCATTTGCAGTCCTTGCAATCTACAATGTGTACCATTAGTCTTTGGCTTACCAGGCCAGAGTTGTGATGTGTGATTTATGAATATCACAGAATCACAGAACATTGGATTGGATCCCAACAAGGATTAGAAGGGACCTCAAAAGATCATCTAGTCCAATCACCCTGACACAGCAGGATCACCTAGGTGAAGTCACACAGAAACATATCCAGGCAGGTTTTAAACTTCTCAACAGAAAGAGACTCCACAACCCTCCCTGGGCTGTCTGTTTCCGTGCTGTGTCACCATCACTGTGAAGAAGTTCCTTCTCATATTTATATATTCCAGCTTACACCCACTACCCCTTGTCCTATCATTAGATGACATTGAGAAGAGCCAGGCTCCATCCTCCTGACACCTACATTTCACAGTTCCCAGTTCCCTCAGCGTTTACCTCATCAGGGACGTGTTCTACTACTGTCATCATCTCTGTCTGAGCTCTTTCTCTGTGCTGAACTCTTTCCAGCAGTTCTGTGTCCTTGTTGAACTGAGGGGCCCAGAACTGGACACAAAATTCCAGATGCAGTGTCACCAGGGCAGAGTAGAGGGGGAGAAGTACCTCTCTTGATCTGCTAAACACCCGACTTCTCATCCACCCCAGGATGCTGTTGGCCGCCTTGGCCACAAGGGCACATGGCTGGCTCATGGTCATCCTGCTGTTCAACAAGAGCCCGAGCTCCCTTTCTCCTACACTGCTCTCCAACAGGTCAGTCCTCAGCCTATAGAGGTGCCTGGTGTTGTTTCTGCCCAGATGCAAGACTACACTTACCCTTGTTATACTTCATTACATTTCTCTCTGCCCACTTCTTCAGCCTGTCCAGGTCTTGCAGAATGACGGCACAGCTTGCTGGAGTGGCAGCTACTTCTCCCAGCATCATGTCATCAGCTAAATTGCTGACCGTGCACTGTAATACCTCATCCTCACTACCAATAAAATTCAGCTGGTTCGTGGTGGTTTAAAGGGGACTGAGGAAAGTTTGAAAGATGGACATCATGCTTATTCTTATAAACATAGCTTTGTTTGCCTTCAACCTTAAAGGACACAGTTCAGTTTTGGTTAACTTCTTTTTCTTGTATCCTCCATCACCCAGTGGTCTTCCCATAAACTGTATCTGCAAAGCTGTATTTCTTCATGCTTTTCTCCTGTTGAACTTTCTCGGCTAAGGGCTATCTTCTGTCAGTTTTCATAATGCATAATTAATGGATCACCACATTTCTGAAAACACTATAGTGCATATTGTGTTAATGAATCACTGTGTTCAGCAGATAGTTACTTTCTGAATACTCTATCTACTACTTCTACCCTGATTGTCTATAATACTCAAGGAACAAAGGGCTGAATGAGTGTACAACCTGGAGAAGAATCACACTCTTCTTAGCTTAACAGCTTAACAGCTTTAATAGCTTAAAGTAGTTGTGCTCTATACTCAAAATTTATGTGAAATCAAATACTACTGTGAACACCTTCAGAGGCAAATATAAATTTCCATGTCAAAGATTTGTTCAGTGTGCTTGTGAGAACCCTGTTGTAAGCTGTACACAAAGAAAAAGTTTGCATTTAGGTTCTTCATATCTCCTATTATAAATTAATCTTTATTCTTCTCCTGAATGTATGCATAACAAAGAAATTAAAGGAAATACATTCAGATTAATATAATGTCCCTATTGGGGGTCCAGTCATATAATTTGTTCTGATATTCAGTTGTTGAATGGTTCAGTGGCTCCTTCTTAGTCAAACGATTTTTGTATTTTAATTTATCACGTCTCACATGCAGATTTTCTTTTCCCAGCTGCCCTGCGGCCTTTTGAAGGTTCCTCATTTTGTGCACTATTATTGAACAGTTCTCCCTCTGGAAATACTTAATGCAATTTTTTTTATTGGTTGGCCTTTTAAACCTTGTAACCATTGAGTTGGCATTTATATTCTTACATTGACAGTTGTGCTGCCTTTATGTACTTTTTCCATGGGTTCTCTTCTTCCGTATCTTTCCTCTGGTTTTTCTGTTTATTTTGTCTCTGTGTCCTTCTTTCTGTCTTGCATTGTGACACTAATATCAGTGATTATTGTCTACCAAGTTGCTCCTTTGTATTATTCCTTAGATTTTCAATGAAATTTCAGAAAACGGTGAATATAAGCATCATACAGCTCCTGGGTCAGCAAGAAATGTAATTGTATATGTAAATATATGCACAACTCACACTATTTGCATGTTTAAAGTTACCCGTCTTCTTCCTTCCTCTTTGAATCTAGGTCATAGGGAGGAGAAGAATGTGCTCATGATTTTAGCTGTTACAGAAGGCTTCACTAGCATTTATTTGAATAGAAACCATGAATCAGCTTCTATAGTGTTCAAAGCTCCTTTCATTGGCATTTTCCAAATGTTTGTGAAAGCAAATTTTTGTTCAGAATCATGTTCAATACAAAGTAAAGTATCAGTAACAAGGATGTGAATGCATGTTTTCAAAAGTGTTGACACTAGAAGCTTTCATATGGCCATCTGGACAGCTCTGTGGGTTTCAGAACTGTTCAAAAAATAGCATGTGATTTAGAAATTATAAATGGATTACAAACAGCAAGTAGCAAGGTGGTGATAGTTTCAGCATTAATACAGTGAGTCTTTCAAGAGCAATGCATGAAATGAAGTCTCACTAACTGCTACTTTTCCTAATTTGTTATCATCTGGGGTTTGTCGATCTGGGAAAAAGTAGTTTTAAAAACAAACAAAATTTCTGTAGAATTCCCTATTTAGTTAACCAGACTGTGAGTATGCATGTAAGAAACTTACTATTATTCAAAAGCAGTATCACTTTTTTGCAAACCTCTTCATAATTTCACTTTGAATATAAAAATAAATGTTAAATTGAATGTTTCTGAACTGAGTTACTATGATGTACCTCAGAAAAAACAATGTGAATATTGGATCATTTTCCTGCCTTTCTTATGACATGCCTAGCTGAAGACGATGCTGTAGCAGAAAACACATGTGGACAGAGTACAATTGTCTGTAAAATTAGGCTTTAGAAAGTTCTCTTAAAGAGATCATTTTAGAAGTGTCAATAGCCAAATTAGTGGTGTCATTTATCTGTATTGTTACCATGACTTTAGTAAATGTGATAAACATTAATAAACTCTAGATTTACTAGGCCCCAGAATGTGACTGGCATTTTGCTAGCAAATTGTGTCAGTGCAGTTTGGCACAAATTTCCCTGTTAAACCTGGTACTTTGCTCAAACAGCTTCTGACCTTGGTTTGATACTAAGAGTAATACAGAGTTCATTCCCAGTACAGAGTTTCTAAGCTGTAACCTTTACCTGGAGGCTTTTTTGAATTAATAAGATAGATGTGAGCTTTTCCTATTCAGATTGTGGCGGTCTTAATAGTACAAATCTTAGAATTGCAGATTAGTGCTGTAACCACCATGAGCTAATGCCTTTTATTCTGTGGAGAAAAAAAAGAAATTATTTTTTGCAAAATGTGAAGTCATGGAACTCAAACACCATTTTAGAGCTAAGGAAGTTAAACTGCAAAAATCTTGGGCATGAATGTTATAGTACAAAAGCTGTTTTGTGTGGGTTCCTTGCTTGGCTCTTAGTGAGTACTTGATTTCATCTGATACTACAGGAAGCAATTAGTGTTGTCAAAGTACATGGTGCTTTCCTGAAGTGGACAGGCTTTTAGACAATGTTTCTCTATGAGTAGAAAAGATGGCATTTAAAAGTATAACATTTTGAGCGCTGAGTTATGATAAAATGATTCTTAAGTGGAAGCTCATATCAGCCCATTACTAACAACAGTATAAACATTCAGATGAGTAGATGAAGGAAGTAGTAGAAGAAAACAGCACAATCTTATGTCGCTTATGAAAATTTTCTGATTTCTGCATATTGTTTAAAGATTTTTATCTCTTTAAGTAGTTAATTTTCTTTTAATCTTCCAAATAGCTCCAGTTCCTGGAATTTCAGGACAAGCTGATTTTCTGTTGGTTTTTTTTTACTCTTCTAATGAATCAGATTTTGCAACAAGTTTTGATACAATAAGAATCACATTAACAGAATGTTATGTTCTCTAATCTTGTTTATCTGGAATGCAGGACAATTAGTTAAAACAAAACCAGCCAAGCAATGCAGATTGTCAATGTGTCTATCATCAAAGCTAAGTGAACAGTATTGGCCATGTAGCTTGAACACCTGAAAAAAAAAGATAGTCCAAGATGTGGCATGAAGGTATAAACATCACCATGTAAAGAGAAAAGGTTTGAGAACTTGGCCCTGAAACTGATGACCAAGGTCTCTGTAGTCATGGCTATGAACATGTCAAATGTTTAGTCAATTAGTATTATGAAATAGAATGAGCATGTATTATTTTTCTGGGAAATGTTATGTGTGAATACACTTCGTGGGATTATAAACTTTGTTCTACGCTGGTAGAATCATAGTACAATTAGAGGAATTCTCTTCCGCAAATAAGAGATTGCCTGCTTTCCAAACCTCCAAACCAATCCTCACAGAATCACAGAACTTTAGGGACTAGAAGGGACTTCAAAAGATCATCTAGTCCAATCCCCCTGACACAGCAGGATCACCTAGACCAAGCTGCACAGGAACATATCCATGCGGGTTTTAAAAATTTCTCAACAGAAGGAGACTTCACAATCTCTCTGGACAGCCTGTTCTACTGCGCTGTCACCCTCACTGTGAAGAAGTTCCTTCTCACGTTTATGTGGAACCTCCTATGTTCCAGCTTACACCCATTGCCCCTTGTCCTATCATTAGATGACACTGAAAGGAGCCTGGCTCCATCCTCCTGACACCCACATTTCACGTATTTATAAACACTTCTGAGGTCACCTCTCAGTCTCCTCCAAACTAAAGAAACCCAGTTCCCTCAGCCTCTCCTCATCAGGGAGGTGTTCTACTCCCTTCAACTCTGTATCTCTGAGCTGAACTCCCTCCTTCGTAGTATCACTACATGACACTATCACTACATGTCTGTCTGCTAGAGAGTTGGCCACTCCTCTCAGCTTTGTGTCATCAGTGCACTCTAATCTCTCATCCATGTAATTAATGAACAGATTGAACTGAACTGTACTGGTCCCAGTACGGACCCTTGGAGGACTTCACTAGATACAGGCCTCCAACTAGACTCTGTCCCATTGACCACTACTCTAAGGTTTCTATCTTGCAGACAGTTCATGATCCACCTCACTACCTGATTGTCCAGACCACATTGCCTCAGTTTGGCTGCAAGGATGCTGTGGGAGACTATGTCAAATGTTTTACTGAAGTCCAAATAGACCACATCCACTGCTTTACTATCATCTGTCCACCTGGTTATGCCCTCATAAAAGGCTATTAGGTTAGTCAAGCATGACTTCCATGTGGTGAAACCGTGCTGAGTGTCCCTGATAACCCTCTTGCCCTTGCTGTGCCTAGAGGTAGTATCAAGGATAAATTGTTCCATCACCTTTGTGGGGATGGAGGTGAGGCTGATCACTTTATAGTTAACTTGGGTCTTCTTTTTTGCCCTTTTTGAAGACTGGAGTAACATTTGCTATCCTGCCATCCCCAAGCACCTCTCCTGAGGTGGAAATCATCTTTCAGTTGGAAAGATGATGGAGAGTGGAATACAAATGACTTCCACCATCTCCCTTAGCACTCACAGGTGAATCCCATCTGGACCCATGGATTTATGACCATCCAGTTTGCCTGTACCTGCCAGTACCCTGTCCTATGGATTTCCCTTAGCATTTGCTTGAAAAGGCCAAAGTTGGCCCTCCTGAAGTCCAGGGTTATGATTCTACTTGGTGTTCTGTTCTTGACACATGAGATTTTGAACTCCACATCTCATGGCTGATGCTATGAGGACTCTTCTTGCCTGATTGTAGCCCATTTTCTTGCAGGAACCCAGTGATATCTGGAGACGCCATGGTGGTCCGAAATGTCTTTAGTGTGAACAGTTCTATAGGTGCATATCATCTTCTTCCAAGCTTTAAGTCCTTCCTTCTGACCTTTGGGGCCAGAGACTAGTGTTCCTTTCCCAACAGCAGTGAGCATGTGTGCCCATAGAACCTGCAGGCTGCTTCTTTGTGCAGCAAGTTACTGAAAAATGAAAGCTTTCCTTCATTTGATCCAGAGTCCTTTGTCACCTTACTTGGCACTAGCGAGGACTCACCTTGAGTACTTTGTGCCCCTCACTTCAAGAAAGGTAGTAAGGTGCTGTAGTGGGTCGAGAGGAGAGCAATGGCACTGGTAAAGGGACTAGATGGAAAGTCTTAGGAGAAGAGCCTGAAGGGCCTGGAGTTGTTTAGCCTGGACAAGACGAGACCCATGGAGGAATTACCACTCTCTACAACTACCTGAAAGGAAGTTGTAGAGAAATATGGATCAGGCAATTAATCTAGGCAACTATCAACAGGATGGGAGCAAAGGGTCTGAAACCACATAGGGAGGTTTAAGTTGGCTATTAGGAAGCACTTCCTCATGGAAAGGGTGACCAGACACTAGCATGGACTGCTCAGGGCAGTGGTGCACTCTCTATCCTTGAAGGTGTTTAAGGAAAGACTGAATGTGGTAGTGGTGAAGTTAGGTCATAGGATGGACTGGATGATCTCAGAGGTTCCATCTTCAATAATTTGGTGATTCTGTGTCATTACTTATGGCAATAGACAGCTTTGAGATGGATTAGTGTAGGTTATGGAATCATAGAATTATTAGGGATTGGAAGGGACCTCGAAAGATCATCTAGTCCAAACCCCCTGCCACTGCACGATCACCTAGACCAAGCGTCCTCAAACTTTTAAACAGGCAGGCCAGTTGACTGTCCCTCAGACAGTGTCTCGGGCTGGGCTATAGTTTGTGCTGCCTGGCTTGTCCTGCCTGGGAGCAGGAGGGAACCACCCGGCCCCACAGCACAGCCAGCAGGAAGAAGTCAAATGCGGCTGCTCAGCACGGGGGGGTAAATAGCAGCGGAGCAGTGAGCCAGATTGGACACATTGAGGGGGCCGTATCTGACCCACAGGCCAGGGTTTGAGGACCCCTGACCTAGACCAAGCCATACAGTCAGTCAGGGTTAGAAGGGATCCCAGGATCATCAAGTTTCCACTCCCCTACCATGGGCAGGGACACCTCACTCTACATCAGGCTGTCCAGAGCTTCACCCAGCCTGGCCTTAAAGAGGGGTTTCCACCACCTTCCTGGGCAACCCCTTCTGGGCTCTCACTACTCTCACGGTGAAGAACTTCCTCCTCACATACAGTTTATATCTACTCATCTCCAGCTTTGCTCCATTCCCCCTAGTCTTGTCACTACCTGTCATCCTAAAATGTTACTGCAGGTCTTCAGCAACAAAGATCATAGAATGATAGAATCCTAGAATCATTACGGATTGGAAGAGACCTCGAAAGATCATCTAGTCCAATCTCCCTGCAACAGCAGGATCACCTAAACCACGTCACACAGGAACCCGTCCAGGCAGGTCTTGAANCAAGACTCTGCACTTACCCTTGTTGTACTTCATTACATTTTTCTCAGACCAGCTCTCCAGCCTATCCAGATCTTGCTGAATGACAGTACAGTCTGAGGGCTGTTGGTGACACCATCCAGCTTTGTGTTGTCAGCAAACTTGCTGACAGTGCATGCCAATCCCTCATCCAAGTCATGAAGAATAGATTGAACAGGACTGGTCCCAGCACCGATCCCTGGGGCACTCCACTAGATACAGGCCTCCAACTAGACTCTCTCCCATTGACCACTACTCTCTGACTTCTACTCTGTAGCTGGTTTACAATCCACCTTACTGCCAGAAAATCTACACCACACTGCCTCAGTTTGTCTGCGAGGATGCTGTGAGAGTTGAAACAATTGGAGTAGAGGAAGGGGTATACTTTTTTTCTGCTCCCTTACTGATTTAATGTTTACTCTTAGAAAAGTCTGTCAATTTTTTAAACTAATGAACAAGTTGTAACAAAATTACTACCAGTAATTACTATCAAGAGAACAATTAAATGAGAATATATTTTGAGATTTATTTCATTTTCTGGTTGAAGAAGCCCACAATAAATATGAGTTCCTTGGTTTGACTTCAATTTTATATCTACTGCATAGGTTGTCAGGAACTGTGAATACTGGCAAGAAAAAGACCCTATATATCACAGCTTTTACCACTTTACTGCAGTCTGCAGTTGTTGCAGTTTGAAAATTACCAGAATTTTCGGAGGTATAGATTTGTATTTTCCTGAAGAACAAGTTATGTTGCTTTAAGAGGACCCCCTCAGGGACCTGTCCTGAGGGAGGTTACACTGTAGAGTTGTCCTAGGTACCTGCCCTTGAGGGATGGGCTAGGTCAGAAGATAAAAGGGGTGAGTGATCTTAGCCCTGCCTCTTTTTGCTGAGGGCTTCTAGCCCTCACACACTTCCAGGATGGTGGTGGAGGGGAAAACAGGCCTGCTGCACCCCAGACCAGCCCAGACCAGCCCAGCCCCCAGACCCCAGCCACGCTCCACAGTGGGAGGGTTGCAGTGGCTCAGTGCAGACCGGAGAAGCAAGACCTTAGTGCCATCACCCCCACCCCACAGAGCAGCTTTTCAGTGACTCACGGTGAACTGAAGGGACTCCTCTTTTTCCCTCTGGAGAAAGAAGGAGAGAGGAGAGGGAGAGGGTCATGGAACCCTCTCAGTCACGTTTGCAGATTGTTGGGGGCAGACCCCCCTGACGTGGCCATGCAGTCGGTCTCCATCTTGAGTCCCACACGTGGCCGGGGCCATGCTGCTGTCGCCACCATCTTTGAGGGCACTGGTCAGCAGGAAGAAAGACTGTTTGTAATTTCTGCTGCTGAGGAAATCTGGGGTTGCTCAAGTATTGGGGAGAATTCCTCTGTGTTTAGCTGAAGAAAGCAGAAGGACTCAAGAATCCTTAAACTTTGGGCATGAAAGACAGAGCCTGTGTTCTTTGTTTGAAAGCATGTCTCCTTCATTGAGGGATGCAGTTCAGGTGCTGAGGAATCAGGCCTGTCCAGTGAGCATTGAGCTGGAGAAGATATGCTGAAGAACTGAAGAATTCACCAGTCTGGACAGCCAGAGTGCTACTGTTCGCAGGCAGGAGTGACTCATCTCTACCTGACTTGACATGCTCTTTTTCTCCAGGTCTCTAATGTGAAAAAACCCAAGGACCGATACGATAGTGATCTCCCATTGTATTTTTCTCAGAATATGTGATGGCGTTTGTGACACAGTTTCTAGTTTGTGTGTACTAAAATGCTAAACCTTTTCTTCTTTTCTGTATATAGTTATAGAGATAATAAATCCTTTTCTGGTTTCCCTAAGCTATCCATTGCCCGGCAAATTGTATCCAAGATCTCATTGAGACCTAACTGCTTTGTTTTGTTTTCCTTTATCTTTAATTGTGGTCTTGAACCCACCACAGCAGTATAAAATCATAGAATCATAGAATCATTACGGCTGGAAATTATCTCTCGGATCATCGGGTCCAGCCTTCACCCCAACATCTCCCTAATCACTAGACCATGGCCTCAGGTGCTCTATCTACTAGTTTTTTAAACACTTCCAGGGATAGTGACTCAGCTACTTCCCTGGACAGCCTGTTCCAGTGCTCAACCACTCTCTCAGCAAAGAACTTCTTCCTAAGATCCAGTCTAAACCTCCCCTCATGCAACTTGAGATCATTTCCTCTTATCCTATCATTAGTAATTTGGGAGAAGAGACCAATACCAGCCTCACTGCAATCTCCCTTTAGGTAGCTGAAGAGAGCAATAAGGTCTCCTCTCAGCTTCCTCTTCTCTAGACTAAATAAAACCAGTTCCCTCAGCTGCTCTTCATAGGGCATATTTTCTAGGCTTCTCACCAGCCTCATTGCTCTTTTCTGGACCTGCTCTAGTACCTCAATGTCCTTCTTACACTGTGGTGCCTAAAACTGGACACGGCACTTAAGGTGTGTTCTCATGAGTGCAGAGTACAGGGGCAGAATCACCTCCTTACTCCTCCTGGTTACACCACTTCTGATACAGGCCAGGATTCTGTTGACCTTCTTGGCCACCTGGGAACACTGCTGGCTGTGAGCCAACACCCTCAGGTCCTTTTCTTCCAGGCTTTTCTCCAGCCACTCTTCTCCAAGCCTGTAGTGCTGCTGGAGGTTGTTGTGACTTAAGTGCATGACCCAACACTTGGCTTTGTTAAACCTTACTCATGGCTTCAGCCTGTCCAAATCCCTCTGCAGTGTTTCTTTACCCCCAAAGCAGATTGACAGTCCTGCTTAGTTTCATGTCATCTGCAAATTTATTGAGGGTGAATTTGATCACTTCATCCAGGTCATTGATAAAGATTTTAAACAAGACTGGTGCCAAAAACTGAACTCATTCACCATAACTCTCTGGGCTTGGCCATCCAACCCAGAAGAGTTGGCCATCCAATCCAACTAGTGAAGAGTCCACCTGTTTAAGCCATGAGCCACCAATTTCTACAGCAAAATGCTGTGGGAAATGATGTCAAATGCCTGACTGAGGCCCAACATCCACTGCTTTTTCCTCATCCACTGGGTGGGTCATATGATCACTAAAGGAGATCAGGTTGGTTAAACCAAACTTGTCCTTCATGAACTCAAGTTGGCTGGGCCTGATCCCCCTCTTGTCCTGCAAAGCTTACATGGATCCACACAAATAACTCCTACTGTTTAATTAAACTAAGTTGTAATCAGCAGACTCTATCTTTTGACTACTGTATACCAGGGAAGTTGAGAATTAACAGTAAGATTGGCTTAAAGTTTAAAGGCACCATGTGAGTTTCTCATTAGCCTTATTATAATTTCTGAATAAATTATGAGTTTCACATGGGAGATTTAATTCTATGTTCTTATTTCTGATTAGCTGGAAATACACTCTGGCTCTGTCAGATAATTGGTAACACTGCACACCAATAAGGCATTGCCTTGAACTTCATCAGAGGCAGCTGAAATTAAAGAAGGCAGGCATTGTTACATTTTTGACAGTTTTGTAACACCAGCTTGTTGAAGTTTTAAGTTAGCCATTAATATAGTCCATAAATTATTTATTCTTTCTTATGTCAGGAATTTTAACAAACCCCAATCCCAGAACAGAAGATCTGAGCCTGGAGTATAAATGCTGTGGGAATGAGATTTCTCTCCCACTCCCCTCCCATTTCTTTACTGATCTACTCTCAAAAAACCCCACAAATCCACCTAGTTTGAGTAAGGAGGAGGGAAAACATTATTTTCATGAGTTTGTACTTTAAATACATAAATACACATCCCAAATATAGTGAAACTTGTGAAATTGACTGTCTTTTTTTTTTTGGTGGTATTTTGTTGTGATTTCAACCTAGATGGAACAAACCACTTGATAACATATGTACTGACAGAGCAAATGGAAATTTCCAAATAAGTGTAAGTGTGGTACAACGTGCAAAATGCTAATGCAAAATGAATACTTGCATGACTTTTACTTTCCTGAGCTGAATGCAATGGAAAAGTCCAGATCATATGGACAAGTAGGAGTCTATTGGCAGTAAACTATCAAAAACTAAACTTACTCCCCTTTAAGAATCCTTAGTTTTAGTATGTGATCCTTCTCTGGACCTTATTTTATTTCTTTAGTGATTAACTTCTCTATACGTATAATAAAAAGAAAGCCATTTAACAAATGTTCCCCATTGATCTGAACAAAGTAACCACAAGCCATACCGGCCTCACAAAGGCCAGTCTTCCCCTATCTCAAGAAATGTTTTCCTCCTCACCAGAGGCAATTCAGTTTAATCAGATTCCCTGTCCTGTCTATATTCTGCTTTTCTTTTGATGCAACCCACTCAGATCTTTCACAATGCAATAAACAGCTTTGCTGTTTGTCCTCACCACCTTGTATAAAGCTAAAAAAAATAAAGTTTACTTCAGTTGCTCAAACTGGAGAGTATTCAGTCCTTCATGAGAAGCCTTGTGACATTGTCAAATGAGTAGAATAGGATGAAGAAATATTTTAAGAGTAAACATCTGATAATTGTTCAAAGAACATGCACAAACTCTGATTCTCAGGTTGGTACAGTGTGTGTGAGATGTTCATATTTTCATGTTTCTACTTAAGGAAAAGGGTATCTAACTGATAATTATTTATTTACTCACTTTTACATAGGATTCAAGAAGAAGCTTTTGTTTATTCTAGTTTTCCAAAGTACTTGAATAATTTTTCATCCACTAAATTTGACCTTGCCTGCTGGGAAAATCACCAGCCACAAACTGTTAAAACTTGTCACATAAAAATAGAGTCACATAAAGAAATACTAAAAATTTATATTGCCAGTTCAGCCACTAATAAGAAATTTTAGTGGTGTATGTCTTTTTTTGATGACTTTGTTCAGCCTCCCATTATTCCTTTATGGGTGAACTCATATAAAACACAGGAAGGATTATTATTGTTTTGCTGCTAATATCAACCCTTATTTCACTACTACTATTAGGGTGATTATTCATCATCAGTATTTTGGAGTTTTAAAAGACCATTCTTTCGCTGTTCCTTAGATTTCTTCTATAGTTATGAGCCTCTTGACATTTTAAATTGCTAGACAGTCTATTTAAAAGGTCTACAGAAACAGAAAAAATCCCTAGTAAATCAGATGAATGCAAGTCTGTGTTTTCTGATGTACAGCCACTATAACACAGTAACACAGAGTAAAATAAAACTTTGCTTTAATCCATATTGCTTTTATTTTTTACTTTTTGCATATGTTCTGAAAAGTGAACAAGACTGCAATCCCCTGAAAGTACTCTTTTTCCTTTGTGTGCTGAGGAGTATAAGTGAATCTCTTAATTCACAGGCTGTTGTTACCACGTTTCTTAATTTTAGAAGCGCTCTGCTTGGTAAGGCACAACTAGTTTCTTAAATGCTTTTTAAAAACAGCCTGCTGTGAACACAGATAGCATAACTGGAACGGGCTGCACAGTGTGGTTCTGGAGTACACTTTTCTGGAGACGTTTAAAACCCGCCTGAATATGTTCCTGTGCAACCTGGTCTAGGTGATCCTGCTGAGGCAGGGGGATTGGACTGGATAATCTTGCAATCCCTAATGTTCTGTGATTCTGTGAAGGCACAAGTGTTAGCACAGTGTGTAAGGTATGTTTTTAGAGCAGTTGCCAAGGTATATCCGAGACAATTCACGGAGCCAGGCTTAGCTCTTGGCTTCGTGTCTGAGCACAGCAGTTGCTGGGATCACACACCTGCAAAACTGAGGTGCAAACACAGCAGAATGCACCATGTTTATGCTGTTAACCAATATATTATGACTGGTTTCTGTAAGAACACAAAAGCAAATTCAGATGAAGTCTGAGTTTTGTCACAGACCACACGGTCTCCACTGAGCTTTCTGATTCTGGAGGAACCACTGCAGAAATACTTTCTACATACATCCCAAACAGAAATGTTATGGTTTTTTTCTCCTTCGCAGGGAAAACAATATTATTCACTTCTCCAAACTTCCAAAAACACTCTAGGAAAGTGGGTTTTAAGGCTTGATATGGAAAAGCTAAACACAAACGGCAGATAGCACGGGCTCACAGTTGGTATAGGGGCACAATTTGGGCATCATTTAGGTGTTATGATTCAGGATTTTTGTTTCTTCCTTTGTCTTTTTTGGTGTCTAACTGCAGACAAATGAAAAACTGGAGGAGGAAAGAGTGGTCATACAATTGACACATGGTTAGAGGACACGTTAATTGTTGACTTTCAGAAAGGCATGTGAAAGATCACCTATCTTTATATCTAATTGGAAAATGAAAACAATTCATTGAAAATTCAAAGGCTGAACATTATTATACTTTGTGAGGTGTGAAAATGAGTATTGTCTTCAGAAATTCATGTCAAGAAGGCTGAGAAATTGGCCAATTGTGAAAGACTGATTTTCTTTGGAACAACAGACATAGTCATATTAGCAGGACTTGAAGACCACATGTGTTAGTGAAACCAATGTTTTATTTATCTTGCTGTTGTCTGCTTTTAAAAATGCAAATATTTCCTGCAGTGAATGAGCATACCCATAAATAAAGTAGGAAACGTTAAAACCACAGAAACAGCTGGGCTGGCCAGAGTTAGCAAATCCTTTCCCAAGTTACCAGAAGTAATGGCATTTAAATCCTTTCCACAAAGTGATCAGCCATCTTAGGAATAGTCCTCTTTTGCCTTGTGCTTCCTTCACTACCTTTCTGAGAAGGCGGTCCCAGAACTGTACTTCTTTGCAGGTTAAAAATCTTCTAAGTTCGTGACAGCATGTACTGACATAAGAATTGTGTATCCAGCATTGTACTGCAACTCAAATAGCTGTTTCTCTCCCCTAGTTGTATTTCAAACATATGTGATGGTTAAAAACCTTGATGTTGAGTCTCAGACTTTGTTTTGCTTGACTAAACACACCTCCTTCTCACAGGATGGGTTGTCTGTGCTCTGCATGCCTTGTAAGGCCTCTTTGTGCTTAAATTCTGTTCCTTTCTTGAGAAGAAATGGCCAGGAGCGTACTGAGCAAATTGCTTTATTTGAATTTTTAACTCTCTGCTCTACTGGTTACCAGATTCCCTAATCACTGACTGCATGGCATTTTAAAACTCTTGGTTAGGTCAGCTCTGCTCTGTGTTTAGGCCCAGCAGATAATTGCTCATCTGCTGTGACAAAGACAGGAAAAAATCTTTGACAGCCAAGCCACCGTCCTACATAAAACAGAAGAAAACAACATAAACCATTTCCCAAAAATAAGCTTTGCTAGACAGCAATCCAACAAGATATCCAAGACTTCTAGAAATGTCAGACTGACACCCCTTTTACCTCTACTCTGGAGAAAGACTGGGTTTTTTCTTTACTATCCCTGGCTGCTTTCACACACAAGATGTTCTGATGTAGAATTTGCTAGACTGTTATGCTATGTACTCAGTTTGCTAATTGCATTCCTCTTAAAGTCCAATGGTTTTTCTGTGTTCTCACTATGGTGTGAGCAGACTGCAACATTGCACACCCGGGTTGACAAGTTTTCCTTGCTGCCTAGCAGTCAAAGATGGCTCCACACACAATCTCCACTGGTTGTGGGGTCAACAGTCAAAAGCAAAGCATCAATCAGGACTCTAGAGCAAGTCAGCTGTGACAGCAATGGGCAGCTAGTTCAAGGCACAAGAAAAATCAAACTGCAGAAAGTCTTGTGTTTATAGACTACAGCAGCAAAGGTTATTGATATAATATATGGGCAATTAGGATTTAGCATAAAGTTAAAATGAGACTAAAGATTATAGTGTCTATCGCAGAACCTCTTTTTATCTGTCTGTTTTCTATCTTTTTTCTTATCATTTACTGAAGAACTTCACATGGACAAACTTGCTGAGAAGAGAGCAGCTTCTGTGCACACCAGTCTGCACCAAGCTTAGGTGATTCCACAATGACCAAAAAGCTCTGCTTCTTGAAGATGACACATAGTGGTGTGGTGACTGACCAGAACCTAGAATAACAATCGTGGGCAGAGTGCGGGAGCACCCACAAGCAGGCAGATCTAAACCAGTTTTAAATGTATCATCATTCACTTGCCACGGAGGCTGGCTCACCACAGCTGGGGTCAAAGGTGAGGGAAGCTAAGCCACACAGTTACAAAAGCCCTCCCTAGAGGAAGGCAGAAAGTCACAGCTGCCCAGAGGCACAGTGAGCAGGATGGGCAAACAGGGTATGGGGTGTGAGAAGAGTGCGGCATGGCAATTTGCATGGGAACAGGTTGTTGACAGGACGCGGTCAACCTCCTGGCTTAAGAGGCAAACATATTTAGAGGTCATTGCTCTCCCAGTGACATAACAATGGTCTTGACTTGGTGGAAAGCTCTTGTGAAGACCTAGATGGTGCTCCCACCCATACATGCAACTGTCCAGGTCTCCAGCTGCAGAAAGTGTTAAAGCCTCTCTCTTGTACCGGAGGGCAGCAGTGACAACACCTGTTTGTGGTATGAGCAGCTGAATGATCTGCTTGGCATGGTGGTGAAGCTAATAGGAAAGCAGAACGGTTGATTAGCATCAGGGAGTATGAGAGGGAGATAGATCGGTGAAGCCATACCATACCATCCCTGAGGCAAAAGCAGTACATGGAGGCTTCTCAAGGAGCATAGGAATCCCTACACTCTTGCCATCAGGTAGAAGGAGAGGACCTGGGTGTTGGTGGGGAATGCAAACAGGATCTTGGTTAGTCCCACTCTGAACTTCTTGATTGCCCTTGCACAACAGGTATGAAGCTCCAGTTCTTGAAGGTCAGGCTACAAGGAAGACAGATGAAGGTTCACTCATGGGGTTGCCAAGGGAAAGTCAGTCAGCTCCTCAGATCAGAACTGCTGTTGTTAGGAAAAACAGGAGGATGACTGTGGTAGGAGATTCCCTTCTGAAGGCAATGTAGGGGCCAATGTGTTGACCAGACCCATCCCACAGGAAAGTCTGCTGCCTCCCTGGGGTTCAAGCTGAGGATGTTACAAGGAAGCTACCTAGCCTGGTAAACACCTCCAATTATTCCTGTTACTGCTTTTACAAGTTACCAGTGATGAGGTTGATGAGAGAACCCTAAAAGCAATGAAAGAGAATTTCAAGGCACTAGGGTGATTGGGAGAAGTATCAGGAGCACAGGTGGTATTTTTCACAGCCCTTTCAGTGGCAGGGAAAAATAGTCAGAGGAACAGGAGACTGTATCTCATTAACACATGGCTTAGAGACTGGTGCTGTTGAAGAAATTTTGGGTTCTTTGATTATGGGAAGATTTACAGGGCACTGGGCTTTCTCATATCTGATTGAATTCAGCTCTTTCAAAGGTGGAAAAGGATTCTGTCTTTTGAAGTCTCAGTTGTCAGTGACAGGGCTTCAAGCTAGGCTTGAAGGGGGAAGGGGATACGGCTGGGCACAATGGAGATGGGCATGGGGGTGAGACCAGGATAAGAAAAAGCTGCATTATTTAATGCCTTTATTGCAGCCATCTTTAACAGTAGGAGTAGTTGTTCCCTAGGTGCCCAGCCCTTTGAGCTGGTAAACAGGGATGGGAAGCAGCATGAGGATTGCATAATCCAAGCGATGATTGTGACTTGCTACACCACTTAGGTATAAACAAGTCTACGGGTCCAGACAAGATACACACATGAGTGTTGTAGGAACTGGCAGATGTGTGCAGTAAAACATTGTTCATTAGATGTGTAAAAGTCAGATAGAGACGGAATTTAGGGGCATTGCTTAGCAGTTGGTTTGGAACAGTAATGTTAGTGATTGAACTTGATCTTCAAGATCTCTTCCAATCTAAATGATTCTATGACTCTTCCACAATTTATTACACTTGATGTTTACAGTTACAACTAAGAACTGGTATGCAGAAAGGTTTTTGATTATATTTGTTTCTATGGAAACCAAGGTTACTGCTAAATGTTTTGTACCACAACCGAGTATAGTAACCCAGAGTCTGCATCTTCAGAGAGGAGCAGAAAGGACAGGTGACCCTAAATTGTTCAACAAGATATCACATCCCATATACTTTATAACTTTAGTTGAAGGACCACAAAGGTCAGGCCTCTTTGGCTCTCTTCCCTCTTTTCCTTTTCCCTTTATGTTTTCCTTCTTCAGTGTCTGGCACCCAAGGAGGATTCTATCCATTTCTCATTCTGGAATCAGCCTCCTGTACGTGGTTTCTGTCTGATGCTCAATCTAGTCTGGGACTACTCTAACATCTACTTTGGTGGTGACAGTGATGTAATTTACAGCAGGAGGTTGGGTTCAGTATTGGTTTTGTATGTACTTTGTATCATATTTAATTTAAAGCTGTTTCAGTTTTCTTTTCCAGTCACTCTCCCTTATTCCCTTTTCATAAGTCACCCTCCCTTATTCCCTTTCTCTTCCCACTTTGGGGAGTAAGTGGATCTAACAGAGAGCATCTGTCATGTGTTTGAGTCCAGCCTCAACCCATGACACATTGGAACTATAGCTACAAGCCTTCAGTGCTCTGATGCTGAGAAACAGTGTTCTATGCTGGTTTGGTCTTTTCAGAAGGGTGAAATATGTTTGCAGTTTTTCAGGTCAGGTTTTCAAGTATCGCCAGTTCAGAGCATGTTCCTGATTTGTTCCAAAAAGCATGAAGGAAATTCTGTCTTTAAAACCTGTGAGCATACCCAATGTCTATGCAGACATATGGTTACTGAAACATGCAGGCACATGCTTTGCCTACACAAATGATTACTACATGAATAGAAATAAAGACATTCTTGTGGGTTTTTATAAATAGGATTTTGAGATTCCAAGCACTTGACAGATTTGCCTTTCATGCTTTAGTAGTAAATGCAAGCAATTTGAGGATGCTTGAAATTGATACCAAACAGTTTCTTGGTCTGTCTGCAAGAGGCACAGATATTTAAGCATGGAGGACCTGACTGGCATCCCACTATGAGAGCTTACTGCAAGGAAGACTGACAATTTTTACTTCCATAGCTCTGCAGCTGGTGTCTTAGCCTCACCTTGGTGACCCTGTCAGGATGACTGATCTTAGTAAAATTACAATTTCTTGGCCTGTTTTACATTTTTTTAGAAGTCTTATAATTGTGCCAGTGCTGCTCTGTAACACAAAATCTTCCCTCTCCTTCAAGCCTTTTAATTTGATTTTTATTCTACAAGTATGTGTGAAATTATTTCAAGGAGGTAATAATGTAATTCTAAGGAACAGACAGAGGCAGAGAGATACATTTGCAAGTCAGGTTGAAATGGAAGGGACTTGCTGATGATCAGAGTGACGTAGAAGTCCAGGATCTAGTCTTAAAGGACTCTAGGGTAGGTTGCATGTAGTTGCAGGATAAAAGAAAACATCTACTTTATGTCTGCAGAAGTGTGTTCGTTCTAGGATTACTCTCGCCACTACATTTTCCTTAGCATTTTTTTTTTCTTTCTATGTCTTAGATGCAGTTAAATTACTAAATGCTGTAAATGCAGTTAAGCAAAGCAGTAATTCCCTCTTACATTACATTTATTTTAGAATCACTGTCCACTGGGGATGTTTTTTCTGATCTTCAGCATGCTCAGATCTTCCTTGCTTGTTCTTCTAAGGAATGAATATATGTGTATGTTACGTGTTTGCATTAAGTGGATTAGCAGAAGTAATCAAGCTACCATGAACTCAAACAATTCCTACTTTACTTTAAATGCCAACTGAGATAATTTCTTCAAACATGAGAAGAAGTGGTAGATGTCCTCTTTTTCTTTTTGTAGAAANGACTGTCTCCAGCAGCTCCACATCCCTCTTGAACTGAGAAGCCCAGAACTGGACACAATATTCCAGTTGTGGTCTCAGCAGGGCAGAGTAGAGGGGGAGATGAGATTGCTTGGTTTGGAATGTACCTCAGAGATTATCAAGTTCCAACATCTTACTGTGGGCAGGGATACCTCTTACTTGGCTAGGTTGTCCAGGACCCAGTGCAACCTGGCCTGAAACATTATCAGGGAAAGGCATCCACAATTTCTCTGGGCAACCTGTTCCAGTGCCTTAGCACTTTCATAGTGAGAAATGCATTCCTAAGATCTGACCTAATTCTACATTCCTTTAGCTTGAAACCATACCTCCTTGTCCTATTGCTAGAGGCCCTTGTAAAATCCCTCTCTAGCCTTCACACAGCACCTTTCAGGTAACTTAGGTCTATCCAGAGCCTTCTCTTCCCTAAGCTGGCCAATCTCAATTACTTCTGCCTCTCCACATAGGAAAGGTGTTGCAGCCTTCTGATTATTCTTGTGCCCCTTCTCTGGGCTTGCTCCAACAATTCCATATCCTTATCATACTAGGGATTCCAGACCTTGACACAGTACTCCAGGTGAGGTCTGACAAGAAGAGAATAGAGGGGGAGAATCACCTCCCTCAACCTGCTGGTCCTACTTCTTTTGATACAGCCCAGGATATGGTTGGCCTGCTGAGCTGCACTCAAACATCATTTCATGTTGAGCTTCTCATCTACCAATACCCCCAAGTCCTTCTTCTTGATACTGCTGTCAGTCCATTCACCAAACAGTAAGTATTCGTGCTTGGGATTACCCTGACTCACATTCAGGACCCTGCACTTGGACTTGTTGAACCTCATGCAGTTTGCATGGACCTAGTTTTTAAGCCTGTCAAGGTCCCCCTCCATGGTTTCCCTTTCTTCCAGCTTGTGATACCACACAGCATGGTGTCATCAGCAAATTTGCTGAATGTGCAGTCAATACCACTGTCCATGTCACCAACAGAGATGTTTAAAAACACTAGGCTTAAAACAGACTCCTGAGGAACATCACTTGTAAATGATCTACACTAGGACACTGAGCCATCTGACATGCAGATCTTTCTGGTTGTGCTTCTTGCATAATAAACTCATTCATTGCCGTGTTTCATTGATGAAGTGGCAATAAAATCTGTGAGGTGAATACTATCCTACACTGAATTTATCTATAAAATATTGATGACATCTGGAGATTTATACTTTCTCTGTTTGTGTGTGTGTGTTATCACTTTTACAAAGTAAACAAAAATCTTCAGATAAAGAGGAATTGTGTCTAAATTAGTATTTCTTATCATGACACACACAGAAGAACTACCCCAGGAGTCCTTTGTTAGGATTGCACTGATGACGGTAAAGCTGAGGTTTTCCATACACAGTTAATTTTCTCCCAGATAAGGAAGTGGCTTTATTTAAAATCATTGTTTTCTTCAGTTTTCTCAACAGTTTGCGGAGTTGTTCTCTACAGTTCTCAGTGTCCCACACTTCTAATAAAGTTAGATATGAAGAAGGTGATATGAAATACGTTTTTTCATCAGAAAAGAAAATAAACAGAGTATCGTAGAATCATTGGGGATTGGAAAGGATCTTGAAAGTTCATCCAGTCCAATCCCACTGACAAAGCAGGATTACCTAGACCAAGTCACACAGGAACACATCCAGGTGGGTCTTAAGCGTCTCCAGAGAAGAAGACTCCACAACTCCCCTGGGCAGCCTGTTCCAGTGCTTTGTCACCCTTACTGGGAAGAAGTGCCTTCTCATATTTATGTGGAACCTCCTATGTTCCAACTTACAACCATTGCCCCTTGTCCTATCACTACATGACACTGAGAAGAGCCTGGCTCCATCCTCCTGACAACCAGCCTTCACATATTTATAGACATTAATGTGGTCACCCCTCAGTCTCCTCTTTTCCAAGCTAAAGAGACCCAGCTCCCTCAGCTTCTCCTCATAAGGGAGGTGTTCCACTTCTTTCATCATCCTCGTTGCTCTACGCTGGACACCTTCCAGCAGCTCCTTCTTGAACTGAGGGACAAAATACTCCTTTAAAGCTCTTTTGTCACAGTAGGCAGGAATGCCTTTATCAGCCTTTTGAATTCTGGCATACCATCATTCATCTTCAATGTTTTCAGTTGTACTTGTACTGAAGTTTTGGAGAAAATGGGCAAGATCTTTCCTATTATCTAAGAGGAAAGGTTATAAAATATTAACAAATGCCAGACATACTAGCTTTTGATAATATAAGACTGAAAGCACTTAAACTTCAGCCTTCCCCTTGTTCAACACCATTTTAATGGTTTTGATTTGGAAATCACATGAGTATGCCTTTTCCATTTTTCAACAGGAAGATTAAAGGAAGATTTAAGAAGAAGCACAAGTGATCTTCAGGAACAAGTAGCACAGGTAACAAAAGACACAAGGGCTATCAGCCTTCTGACTCACAAGAGAGTGCATGGTGTTGGTTGAGTGTTTTACATCATGTTTTTGAAAGCAAAAGTTAAGTGCAGATATGGCAAGATTCTAGACCCTAGATATTTAGCTTCCTTCCTACTAAGATCATAGGTGTTCAGGTTCCCTGACTTTCTAAATTAACTTGAGATGCTTGAGTGCTTTCAAGGATGCAGCTGTTGCAGTGCTTTTGAAAACTGCATTTTACAGCTGTTTCTGTAGCTCAGCAAAGATAACATGCATATAAAAACAACCACCCTAAAGAATGGGGCTATTCTGCTCAGTACAAATTGTGGTATTTTTTACAGAGTCAGAGGTTTCAGAGTTTTCAAAGTATCTTCAAGTAGCTTATATGCATGTAATACACATCTGTATAGTATCAGTATGAAATATATCTGTAACATATAATTCCCGTTTCTCACTAACTAGAATACTACCAGTAAATCAGACCTTATTTCTATTAGTTTTCTAAGAGTANTAAGGAGGCAAACAGAAAGTGATTATCAAACTAGTCAAAAGGATGGTGTGTTGTGGTGGGAGATTGACTCCTGTGCTTTAAAAATTGGCAACTAATAGGAGCTGTACAGAGATCTCGCTATTAGAGGTTGAGTTTTTGGAGCTAGAACAATAGGTAGATATAGATGATGGACTTGAAGGGACATGATCAATAAATGTTTCATAGGGCACTGAAACCTTTAATATACATAACCCTAATTATGGATGAACATACACACACATGTATTTGGCACTAAAGGACATGATAGAGAGGTGGGCTTGGGACAGTTAGATTAATAGTTGGACTTGATGATCCCAGATGTTTTTTCTAAGCTAAAGAATTTTGTGATTTGTACACATAGGGACATTTACACACCCAAATTGCACTTGCATTTAACCACAGAAACCAGTTACACAAAACCAAGTAATTGAAGGTGTTTGTTTTTTCCTATTGGAAATATTTCAATGGCAATATTGTTGTTTTCACATTATCAGCTTTGTGGCTGTTACCTGCTTGGGTCATTTTTTTCTTGAATTCTTCTCCTGTCATGCACATTATTTGTGCGATCCACAATTATGAAGTAACTCTGATAATTTATTAAAGTAATTTAATAAAGCAATAATCAGAAGATGACAGACTAAATTTATACTGAAGTGAATTTATATTTAACGTAAAGTTAAACACTGACCATTTAACCCTTAACAGTATTAATTTCTGTCAGTCTTGCCTGTGATTAGAATAGCCATGAATTTAATCAACATTTAGCGG
The DNA here is from genome assembly GCA_013400115.1 of Rhinopomastus cyanomelas. NCBI lineage: Eukaryota > Metazoa > Chordata > Aves > Bucerotiformes > Rhinopomastidae > Rhinopomastus > Rhinopomastus cyanomelas. The sequence continues at coordinate 20,388 of VXBP01000966.1, read as the reverse complement.
GCTGAGAAATTAATAATTTGATAAGTATATCAGGCAAAAACTTGACGTACTCCTCCACCTTCTCCTAGGAGACTTCATTGCAAACTCTTTGCCAAAACTGCAGTGCTAAATAAACAAATCAGCCTAGAAGGACTCAAACATTGAACATTGAGGTGGATTCAGAAGAATCCCTGCTGTCACTTTTTTTCCTCACTCTCTGCCTTGCTCAGGAGACTAAACAAGTCTCAAGAAACAGCCTTTTCAGATCTTGATGGAATGAATATTTAGATTCAGATGAAACCAGAGAAGTTGTTAGCACTTCTCAAGCCAGACTTTGTTCATTTGTAAATCTTTATACTTTCTTCAGTATTAATGCAGATATGGACAGCCTTGCTAACTCACTTTGACAGTCCAGGAGAGCTGCTCGTGGAAGAGGAAGGGGAGCAAAATCTTTTGCCCTGGATCCTGCCTGGCAAGTTGTGGGAACTGTAGTCATGTGGTCACAGAGACAGCTGATGACAATGTGCTGAGCTTAGGTGCTGTAGCCAGACCATGCCTGAGGAGTTTTGTACACCAAAGGGCTCTCTGAAGGGCTTATAAAGGGAGCAAATGGAGTAAGACTAGAATGTCTTTGTCATATACTGAGAGTCTCTGCAGTGCGTCACAGTCAGGATTTTGAACACAGAGTCAAAAATAGGCAATGTCCATGCACAAGGTATCTGAAAAAAACCTCTGCAAGCAGATCCCTTTTACCATATCCTGCAGACAGATAAATTTGTTCACAATGGGATGTGGTGGAGAAAGAGTTTTGGACACAGAGTTGTAGGAGTGTCACAGTAACCCGCTTTCATTCAGCAAGTGGAGGGAGAGGAGGAGTTTCATTTTGAGGAATCTGACATGCCACAGGATGATCTGGCAACACTGTGTTGGGCAGTAATGGTAGCCGCACAATCCCACTTTACAGCATGCTGATTTTTCTGACAATATTAGGCTGTTAGTTCAACTTAGTATTGACCTGACTGGATCTTTCAACCTCCTGAGCTAGGTATTATAGCAATCTTGCTGAGCAAAGGACCACTGTCGTCCTTTAGCTCAATTTTGTCCAGATAAAACTTCAGTGTAAAAAACATAGCATTTGCAGTTTTCAGAGAAAAACACATAACAAAAAGATAGTTGGTGGTCAAACATATTTTTGCTGGTTCATGCATTCATCTTGTGCTCCATACCTCCTGCTTTTGCCCATTTTCAAATAAAAGAAAAGAATGTCACATGATGTTGTGTGTGTGTATATATATATCTCAATATTATGTGCAGCTCTGTTTCAGTGAAAATTTTTAACTAGCTCGTTAGAGTAGTCTAATGAGTTTTTGTTTAGATTGTCCTGAAATTTTCTTCAGGTACTGGAAGACTCAAACCTGCTGATACAAATTTAGCATTGGTTCTGTCTGATTACACTGAAGAGTCCTTTGGGATGAGTCATTCATGAACTATCTGAAAAAGGACTGGTAGCTTGCAGGTATCAAGTGAAAGATTTCAGTGAATATTGATGGGTATGAAATAAGAGATAACATGAAGAAATGTAATGAGATTAAAGTAAAAATAGTAAGGAAAGAGTAACAAAAGACAGTTTATCACTGGGTAATTTTGGTGGAATAGTCTCCCTTAGTAGATACCCTCTCTCACTCTGCATTTGTGGTGCTTGTCCTTGTGTATCCCTGTCTTAGCTAGAATTTCCCACTGGATTTGTCCAATATTACACAGTGGGTAAGTCTGCTGATTCCTGCTGTTGAACGTTATTTCTTGTTTTAATCAGAGTACAACCTTCTTCCCTCTAGTAGATAAAGAAAAATTTTCACCTGGTTTTGTGACTGAGTTAGCTGCTTACAAAAGCATCAGCCATATACTGATCATTATCTGTCATGAAAACTTTGTCAGTGCTCCTCAGTCTGCCATGATGCATACAGCAATCTATTTCTCACATTCTTGCTTTATCAGCATTAACAAGTGGTACCTTAATTTCATCATTATGTGTTGTGTACTACCTCACAAGATGGATATATGTGTGGTTTCAAGTCAGTGTGACTTTTTGTTGCTAATGTGAATAGCGTTCATGGTACAATAACTATTAAGAAATTAACTGTGCATTAAGGATGAACAATGTACACTCTTGGATAAAGATAAGAACAACAGCAGTGGCTGCTTATGATAAAATACTTCCTATAAAGGTATTTTTATTCCTCATTCTCCCTGTGAGGCCAGCATTGTAGCACACTGACCAACAAAGAAGAATGGGAATTGGGCTGTTGGGTGACCTTCCACTTGCTATTCCAGCCCTGTTCCCAAATGAAAAGAGCACTCAAATCAGGTAACTATAAATTCCTGCTCTTCATCCATCAGTCCTTGAGATCATCACTTTTCCAGTAATATCTGTTCTAGTTTCTAGAAGTTTCTTTTAATTATGTCGAGGCAATCCTGTGCATGAATACAGATTGAGAGGAGAAAGGACTGAGGCCAGCCCTGAGGAGAAGGACTTAGGGTGGTAGTGGACCACAATCTTAACATGAGCCATCAGAGTGCACTTGTGGCCCAGAAAGCCAGCTATGTCCTGGGCTGCATCAAAAGAAGCACTGAAAATCAGTCAAGGGAGGTGATTCTTCCCCTCCACTCTGCACTTGTGAGAATCCACCTGGAGTACTGTGTCCAGTTCTGGAGTCCCCAACACAAAAAGCACATGGAGCTCCTGAAATGTGTCCAGAAGAGAGCAACTCAAATAATCAGAGGACTGGAGCACCTCTCCTATGAGGACAGGCTGAGCAAGTTGGGAGAAGAGAAAGCTCCATGTTGAGATTGACAGTGTGGGGATGACTGATGGTGATGCATCAGAAGCAATTTATTCAACAGCATAGCGAGAATATTCATTAGCAACAGCTAAATAATGGTTCACAACCAATCCCTTTTGTGTATACCATATGTAGAGGTTAGCTAGAGGTATTACAATTCCATTTAGAAACAGCGAGCTCAGCAGTTAATACAATATCTCATCTTAGTATTTTTTCAGTGTGATTGTCTAGTTCTGTATTTGCTAAAACCACACTCTTAGCTCATCCTAAAACACATGTTGTTTTCCAGTCCCTTTATGCACCTATTTCCCTTTTTGTAAGATTCCACTCACAGTTATGTTTGCCTGTTCCAAGACCCAACAATCCCTTCAGACTCACTAAACGGTATTGACCAGCTTTGAGATGTCCACAGCTTCAAGGTGACCTTATAGCAGCTTTCTGTTAGCTGAAGGGGGCTACGAGAAAGCTGGAGTAGGGCTTTTTACATAGGTGCGTAGTGACAGGACAAGGGGAAATTGTTACAGACTTGAAGAGACCAAATTGGGTTAAGCATTAAGAAAAAACTCTTTCCTGAGAGGGTGGTGCAATGCTGAAACAGATTGTCCAAGGAAATTGTTGCTGCCTCATTCCTGAACATGTTCAAGGCCAGATTGGATGGGGCCCTGAGTAATGTGATCTAGTGAAGCCATCTATGCAGGGGGGCTGGAAATGGATGATCTTGAAGATGCCTTCCAACCCTAGCCATTGTATGATACTATGTTAATGCAATCAACATTGATTCTTTTAGAAGACAATATAAATCTTCTATAAAGATAAGGCTTTATTTATTATCTCTTAAAATCTCTGTTAAGCTAGGGAGGGAGGTTTCCTTCTCATCCTATTGTTTGTATTTCTCATGTGCTTATGCTTTTGCCCAAAGACTTGCAACTTTGCAACCAGAAGATGCCTGTTGACTTTTGTTGGCCTTGAACCTGAGCTGTTAGGCTGAGGAATGACAGAAAAGGCACTGAGCCTATAGCAATACTCTCTCTTCTGCACCACAATTATAAGGAAATTAAATTTAAACCCCACAAAAGATACTGGAAGGTTATTTTCTCTTTCTGTGATAAATATGTTACTGACAACCGTGGTTACAGACACTGTTTACTTGTTCTTTAGCTTTCAATAGATCTATTAAATTAATATTAGGAGACATCTAAGTTACAAAACAAACTTGTAAATTATGTGTTTAATATGAGGAGATTAAAAAAAGATGAATTTGTAGATGCTCAAAAAGGCTCACAGATCAATGCACTGATTTCATTCAACTATACAAATTGTGTTAAGTGTTGGATTGCAGAATATTCTTCTCTCCCAAACAATTCTCACATGACTTTGTTGGCCAAAGTTGGAGATTGATGAAGATCTAATTTGGTTGATATATTATTGTGAACTTTGAGAGGAGTTTTTAAAAATGACTGACTTATATAGAAGGGAATTTCAGGGGAAATGCAGAGTTCGTGGTCATTTACTCGAGGCCATAAACCAAAAAAATGTACCTGGTCCTGTCATTAGACCTACATGTAGGCACTAGGATATTTAGGTCAGCTCACAAAGCGTGTTGCTAACATTCTGCCTAGAAACTGGATTGCCAGCTGTCAAGGATTTATCTCAACTCCTGCCTGGCTCACAATTCAGTGTCATTGTTTGATCAGTTGATCAGATCCGAGATGAAATTAACCAATTAATGTGGTTAATTTCAACTCTATTAGGGGAAAGAAAGAGCATATTTCATAGAATCATAGAATCACAGATATTAATCACACGTTCTTACATAACTGGGCCTAACTGATATCTCAGTCTCTCAAAGGGAATTGTCTTCCAGCAGTTCTTTTCCCTAGTGGAAACATGGAGTCTTTTTAGTCCATGTATATGTCTCTCCCATCACCAAGCATTTTAAGGTCCAGTTTTCTGTTCCATATGTTTCCAAGCCAGTCTTCCATTCCAGCATGCCAGTTCTGGGAAAAACTCTCTCCACTTCATCAAACAATGGATTTGGGGCAAAACCTTTTTTCACCACATTCCAGGGAAACATGGCTGCTGTCCTTAGCTGCAGTGCCACGTGTCTCTTTCCAGATGAAGATCAGTAAAAGTGAAGGAGGAACTGGAAACAGGAAGCAGGAAGCTCCAAAACAGTCATACCAGTTTGCAGAGTTGAAAAAATTTCACAAGTTGCCTAAGCAAACTCCCAATGCTTCAGGCAAGAAACCTGTTCAAATTAAAACACCACCAGCCCAATAAAGTACAAAATATTTCACTTAGATAACAATAATAGCAAAAATAGACTTGGCACAACTTAGCAGTCAGGTACATCCCCAGGTAGCCCACTTTTTATGTATGGTGGAGCTTTGAAGTTCATATTCCTTCCTCCTACTGTTACCTGGCTTAGGCAGAAGAGCTGAAGTTTTTTTGTAGCTTCCAGTTGTGCTTCCCAGACCCACATTTGTCATTTAAGTGTTATTCATGTGTCTGAGCAGATGTTATGAAAAAAAAAATACACTGTGGACCAGCTAGGGAGAATAAAAATGCCTCTCGTTTAAATTTTATGGTTTTGACCTGATCAGAGATAAGAGTTGCAGATGTGTTTGGAAATGGAAAATAGGTTTAGACAAAAGTCTGGAGATCTTCTTTCAGCGCTTCTCATGGCTGAAAACAGATCCCTGATTTAAAACTCGCTGCAAAGAGTGTAAATGGCTTGGAGTTTTCATTACTAGGTTATGCATGGATCAGGCCTGAATTCAAATTAAGACATCCTGCACAGAGTTAACAACTTATGTTTGAAATATAGTTAGGGTGAATAATGAGAATGGGCTGACATTTTACACAAGAACCTGTGAAAATTTTCATCATCACCAGTCAATGATCAGAAATGCTATACCTCACAAATTTGTTTATCTACATCAAAGTAGATGACAAAACAAACAGTATTAAAAGAGCAGCAGTATTGACAGATTTCTCCCATGTTTTTCAGGCTTCTCCTTCACCTGGCTTTGCTCTCCAGGTGGCTCAGGACTGCCAGGTCCATTCATGCTTACTGCTAATTAACAATATAGACCCTTTCTTCAGCTGGCTGGTTTCCTCCTACAGCACACAAGTAGTGAACAAACCATTTTGTATGTCTGACTGATGTAGTCTTTACCAGATCTGCTAACTTGGTTTTTCATTCTACTCTTGGCATGATCACAGAAAGCCTGAGCACTTCCCTATCCATACGTGAGTACAAATACTAGGCTTTTTCTCAGTGTCTTTATTTGCACCTTATTTTGATCAACTAATATAGTAAAGTCCTTATTGGTATACCTACTACTGCACAAGGTTTTCAAAGTTTAATGGTCTCTCTGTATCTCCTGTGAATCTTTTTGAATATGATATGTGAATCCTAAAACCCAAGCATAAGGACACTCATTCAGTCATGGACGCAGAAAATCCTTTCTTCTTAATCAAAAGCTTTTTTTTACCATCCAAGTAAACAAAAGAAATCACAGAAAATAGTGATTTTAGTGAGAGCTAATCAGTAAAAGAAATACAGAAAATGGCATTAACAAAAAAAAACTACAGGTCATTATAAACTGAAAAGTTTTACATTAATTTCAGGTTCATACCTGAAATTAATTTTGTTTTGAAAAATGCTTATGAATTATCCACAGTAATTATGTTTGAGGCTAACAGTGCTTTGATAGTTAGGAATACAGACTTTAAGAAAAAGTGAGAATTGACCTAGAAACTTGACAGGGATTCCTTTCAAACACTTACACAAACAAAACTATCTTTTCCAATGAAGCAGTGAAGTTTGGTTAGAATTGAGACTCTTTTTTTACTTCTGCCCTAAAATGTGGACGGAATTTGCACATTAGCTTATCACTGGCATTTCATAACTACTGAATGCTACGTGGATATAGACTTTTCTTTTGGGAGTTTGTCTGCAGTACTACCAATTTAACAGGTGCTTTTGCTGGTTTCATAATTTCTTCAAAACAGCCTTGGAACAAACTCTTATGTTCTGGAGTGAGCTCAAATATATGCCTTTGATAAGTATGTAGTATGGCATACTCTGTGACTGGAAATATATTCACTGAATAGGCATATAAGACTAGCCTGAACTGCTCAATGCATTCAATAAGTCTTTGCTGAAGAAGAGTAAGCGAGCTCCAAAAAGGAAGCTTTTGACTCTGCAGTGACTCTGAGTAAGTCAATTCACATGTTTGAGGAAAGACCAAAAGGAGATGAGTTTTCTCTGGCAAAATATTTAGTGCTTGAACCTTCACTGTTGAGGTCTTGTCTCATACAAAAGATTTATTGATCATTGCCCTTATTTTTTCTATAGAAAATCAATCTGTGTGAAGGAAGCATATTCTTTTTTGTCTTGCATATCTGTTTGTGGTATCTCAAAGATATACAAATTTAAAGGAAGACTGGCTTGCCTATTTGCCCAGAGCAAAAGATATTTCAACCCTGCTACTTCCAAAGTCAGAGGAAAGTAATTAAGCAGTCAGGGAAAGGGGAAAAAAAAAAAAGCGTCATGAAGTATTTCATTCTAGAGCTTTGTAAACAAGCTCTTAAATATGGTTCATGCACCTCATTCATCTGCAGCTGCTCACATTACTCATGCACCTCATTCATCTGCAACTGCTCACATTATGTGGACACACTTCTGTAACACTAAATACATTAGTAGTGCATTTGTCATTTGCATGTTTCTTTTCTCATGCTCTCTCTGCTATGTCCATTCAAAGACAACTTCTTCCCAGATTCCCTGCCCAAACACTTAGCTTACTGCATTTTACGGCCTATCAGAAGATTTCATAAATTAAAAGACAAAAAAATAATATTTACACAGAATTTAAGCTAACTGAATTATTTAATAAGAGGATGTCAAGTGAAAATGCATAATTTATGTTAAGTGTGTGTAACAGAGATTTGAAGTTATAGTGCTCTGTCAAGATTGTATTCTGAGGTGAAACTAATAATTTAGTTAATAATACTAATGGACTGGAAAAAAATCCCTCAAACAAAAGACAACAAGGAAGGTTCAAAAACTGCTTATAAACTACAACTATTTCCGCAATCTGTCAGCACATATTGATATTCTAGTTTCTCAACAGAAACACTTTCTGAACAATAGTCACAGCCCAAATACAAAATATACCTGGAGGTTTCCACCCCTCCTCTCTCTAGCATGCTAAAAATGACAGAAAAATAAATACATTCCTAATACAAGTTTTCAAATCTGGTAGGTTTTTTGCATGCTAATTGTCCCATTTAATTCTAGCCCCACAGTGTATAACAAAAAATGTCAAAGAGTTTATACTGAAACAAAATTAACCAATTAATTTAGTTAAAAATTCTAATGTTTTGAAACAAAAAAGTCCAAAACAACAAAATAAAGACTGTTCTAAAACCACTTACAAACAACAGGCAAAACTAAAACTAACTCTATTCGGGCAAAAAACCAGAAAGACACATTTAATTCACCCTACATAGAAGTTCCAACATGAAGACATACAGAGATTAGTCACATCACAGAATCACAGAATGTTGGGGGTTGGAAGAGACCTCAAAAGATCATCTAGTCCAAATCCTTGCCAGCACAAAATCACCTAGATTAGTTCTGGAAAGAATGCATCCAGTCTGATTTTGAGTGTCTCCAGAGAAGGGGACTCCACAGCCTCTTTGGGCAGCCTATTCCAGTGCTTTTTCATCTTTACAGTAAAAAAGCTTTTCCATATGTTTAGATGGAGCTTTCTATGCTCCAGCTCATACCCATTGCCCCTTGTTCTATCGTTGGATATCACAAAGAAGAGCTTGGCTTCTTCTTCCTGATACTCCGAATTTCCATAGTTATAAACATTAATGAGGTCACTCCTTTTGTTCTTACATAATTGGGTCAAACTGCTTTCTACCTTCCTCAAAGGTGGAAACTTGCAGCAGTTCTTATTTTGTGGAGTTGTAGAACCCCTTCCATCCACGCATATGTCCTTCAGCACCTGCAGGCTCTTGAAGGTCCCATTCTCTGTTCCCTGTGTTTCCAAACCAATACTCCATTTCCAGCATGCCAATTTGTATGACATGAATGAGGGGAAAAGTCTCTCAATTTCAACAAAAAATGGATTACAGAAAAAGCCTTCCTTCCCCTGGTCTTTGAAGAACCCATATCATTGTCTGCATTCCCAGGGAAAGATGGTTGCTGCGCCTAGTGTGGTGACATGAGTTACCAAGGGATGACCACTTACTCTTCTTACATGTGACACGTGACAACCAGTTATCCCTTTCCATAGACTCTATATGCATAAATATTTCTTTCTGATGTTCAGGTTGCTGTGAGGTCATGGTCTGTGGCAAAAAGGCTTTTCTGCTATGCATATCTGGGGAAAAATTATCAATTTTCTCTCTTAGCCACCTTCTCTATATATGTCCGTTAAAAATAACTTGCTATTCTTACTTTACTATAATATTGTCCCTGGTCTTCCGTGTGTTTTAATGATCCTAAAAAAATCCAACATGGCAATGACAATCTAAACCAAGACATCAGTCTTTCTCCAAACTGTGGAATGAAAGTTCAGTGACGTAGGACGAAGAATCAGAAAACTGAAAATGGAAGCTCCAGACCCATTTTTGCAGGGTTTTTGGAGACCTGGGGAAAAAAAAATTCATAAGTTGCCATAGCAACTTCCCAATACCTGTAGCGGGTTGAAACTTTGCTTTGCTTCCGGGTTTCGGCACCAATTCTGTGGTGGGTTCAGGACCACAATTCAATATCAAAGAAAGGAAAGCAAAGCAGTGAGGTCTCAGTGGCATCTCGGATAAAATTCACCAGACAACTGATGGCTTAGGGAAACTCCAGAAAGGTTTATTAACAGCAACTATACACAGAAAAGGTTATGCAAGTCCGTGCATACAAACTGTGTCATTAATGCCCTCACAGAACCTGAGAAAAATAGAATGGGAAACCACTCCCGTTTGGGCCTTGGATCTTCTTCCAATTTACAGACCTGGGAAGGAAAGCATGTCAGTCCGGGATGGCCTGAGTTTCTCAGCGCCCACAATCTGCATCCCTCAGTGCAGCAGACATGCATCTCAATGCTCTCGGGATGGCCTGAGTCTCTCAGTGCCCACAATCTGCATCCCTTGGTGCAGCC